>CAJVQA010004624.1:0-17305 GCA_910591915.1 Cetraspora pellucida
ATATTTATAAATTGAACTTTATGAAAATTATTATCTAGTTTTGTTTTAAGAGAGTTGATTGTATACAGATGTTATATTAAGTTTGGAATTGAAAAGATTTGGAGTTAAGTAAAAGGGCCATGAGCTAGTTTTATCAGATATTATATAAACCGGATTGTAGGGATATTAAGTAGTTATTTTTTATTTTAGCTGATCTATTTTAGTGTAGTCTTGTTAATTTTATTAGTTTAAAGTTTTAAAAATTAATTGATGTGAATTTGTTAGGTTGGTATAGTTTTTAAGAATATGTTAAACAGTTTTTTTTTTGTAGTTTAGGGTGATTTTGAGATAGTGGTTTATTAGTTTTTATTAGACTGCATAATATCTCTTCAGAATTGAGATATTTTGTTCTTGATTTGAGGTTAAGTTGTTGCTGTATTATTATTCAATAAAATTAGTTTAATACTTGATCAGGTTTATAGAGAAAGGTAGAATATTTTTCTACTCAAGTATATTTTCAATGTAGATTGTTAATTGGTAAGTTTTAAGGTTTAGAAGTGATGAACAGCACAGATTTTAAATTAATTAATAAAAAAGTTAGTATTAAGATAAATATAATTTTTATTTATTAGGCGTATTCTAATCGCCAATTTAATAGAGCATTTCAGTGTCTTGATGTATATGTTTATTTGTTAAATAATTTGTACAGCGTATTTCTAACATAAATTAAATATTATTTAAAATTGATTAGGTTTAATTTCGTTAATAATATGGTTAGCAAATGTCATTTTCATTATAGCATTCATCTGGCCATATTTTTAGCTTTTTTGTGTGTTCTGCGCATTTTTCTAGACGTTTGATTTCTGAATCAAGTGCAGGTGGTATTTTTATGTCTAACAGAGATTCATCAAATGGATGTAAAATTAATAAGTCATTTAATTTGCATATTTTAGAGAGCATTACGTATATGCTATTATAAGCATTATTGTTTGATAAGTCAATTATTGCTTTTTCATAAGTTCGACCTTGATATTTATAATCAGTAAAAGCATAAGCGGGAGTTAAAGAGAGTTGAAAGCATTAGAATCTACGTTGTATTTTGGTTCCATTAAGGTTCCATGTAGTATATATGCAACCTTTTTTTATAGGATATATAGGAACGTGATTAGGATATAGAGTTTCATAAGTTCTAGCCGTAGCATTAATTAACTGTAAGATAACATATTTGGGAGGTTTTTTGAGGATCATGAATTTCTTGTCTTGATTTATAGATTTAATAGAGTTTTTATGATATATGATTTGTTTGATGATTCATGAAGTACCATTTGCTAAGTTATCATTTATGCAGATGTTTACAGTTAGCATGACTTTCATACCAATAAAAAGAGGTAGAATTCCATAAAGCGCATTTTCTTTTGTATCAGATACTGACAAAAATTTTTTTTGTGAGCTTCCATGTAACAATCGATGACGATAACTATCTTCAGCACACGAGTAGATGAGCAATTTATTGTGCTTTTGGGCATTTTCTCTTGTAGCATCAAAATTTATTTGGACGCGAAGGTCATTTCTTGTAACTAGATATGTTGCATTATCCTATTTTTGATTATTTATTTGTTGATCTAGAATAATTTTTGAGCGTAATAATATGCATTGTTCTTCTGTAATAATGCCTTTACATATGTTTTCTAAAATAGATACGTAAAATGAAACATCTATTTGTCGCATAGACTTTTTTAATATAATAACATGTTTAACATTTAACTATAGTTTTCTCCCTATTATATTTAAGACTTGACGGTGATTAATTAAGTAATCACTTTTACATTTATTTTGTTAAATTGAATTTCATTAGTTTCAAATAATTGTAAATTATCTAGTGAGTCCAGAAAGGTAATTTTATTGGGAACATATAATGCAGGGTCGATAACAGGAGGTAATTGCATAAAGTCTCCAGAGAAAAGAATATTTAATCCTGCAAATGGAGCTGATGTGTCTGTTGCTTTTGCAACTTTTAAAAAGGTATGAAATCGTGCCAATAGGGATTTTCCTATCATAGAAATTTCATCAATAATGACATATTCTATATTTTTCCAGAATTCTTGTAATTTTCTTAATGTGTCTCCAGTTGCAGTAGCATCATTTTTACAATAATCTTCGAAATCAAAACCACAGGTGGAATGGATAGTATAACCTGAGATAATAGCTGCAGCAATTCCTGTGGGGGCAAGAACGATGATCTTATAATGTTGAAAGGTATATTCAAAATAAGAAATAACTGATTGAACGACTTTAGTTTTTCCTGTACCTCCTGCGGCTGTAATGTATAGTAGTAATTGAGATGGTTTATTGATAACGTTTGGTTGATTTCTTTGACAATGATCACACATGAGAAAATAGGCTTTCTTTTGTTCTTTATTCAGTCCTATTGAAAATTTTTCTAGACAATCTGTATTTCTATTTTGTATGAATAATTCATTATTTATAGGAAGGTTATTGTTGTGAGGCAATATATATGTATTTGGTAGTTTAATATAGTTTATACTATTATCTTGAAAAATTGATTTTCTAGAAGAAATTGTTGTTTGCCATATTTTGAGGAGTTTGTCATCATAATTATTGCTTATTCTAATTTCGCTTTCAGATAATGAGATATTCATAAATGCTTCATTCTGAAATTTATATATATCAAATTTGCCTTGAATATGCAAATATCTCATGGCTGTATCTACGGCGGTGATGTCTTTCAATCCTGATCTGACAATTGATATGGAGTCCAATTTGATTTCATGTTCATTATCAAAATTAAATATATGTTTGGTTTCATTATTCATTAAAATAAATTCATCATCAGAATCAAAATTTTCTATAAATCTATTAGTATGTTGAACTTTTGCAAGTATAGGGCTATTTCGTTTTAATTCACGAACTAAAGTCGATTCTTCAGAACAACGATGTAATAATTCAATATTATTAATGATTGATTTTAATCGTGATAATAATGTAGAACTATTAAGAAATTCTTGGCAAGCTTCAGCCTATGAAGTATAATCTTTTCTAAGGTTGTGAACAGTTTTCCAGGGTTTAAAGAGCATGAGAATACATAGATCATATCGTTCTGAATTAGTAATATCTTTTTTTTTAGGTATTCCCTTGCCAGATAATACAACTACTCTTTCTGTTCCACGTGATCTATGGGTTTGGATATGGGTTTCAAATTGAGGATGTGAGTTGTTATGTAGCTGAATTTGGGAATTGTTATTTTTAGTGCCATGGAAGAGAAACCTATCAACACGTCCATTTCCTTCTCGCGGTGATTGACTTTTAAGCATTGCAATTTAATGTGGAGTTATAGGAACTTTTTGAATAGTACTTGCATAATCATAAAGGCACATATTTTTTAGTGCAGTATTTCTAAATTGGTAATCAACGTGGAGGTTTGCTGCAGTTAATTTATTATTAAAAGATGATATTAATACTGATTCGTCTAATAGTTCTTGGTCACTATCATCTTCATTAGTAGTATGTAATTGATCTGATAAAGTTGTTTTTGAATATGCATTTATCCTGTGTTAATACTCAGACCATTCTTTTACAAGGTAGTGCTCAAAAGTCTGTAAATGAATATAGGAGAATTTGGTTGGTGTATAGTGATCGGTAATCCCTAATAAATAAGCAGATACTTGTGGACTTGTGAATTCAGTTTGACCAGCCATTCTATTAAGATATTTTACCACAAGTTTATGTGATTGATCGACGATATTAAGCGAAACATTATTCAAAGCTTTTTTCAGAAAATTTTCTAATGTAGCAGCGCAGATTAAAAATGAAGTAGTTGTATTTAAATCTGATTTGGTGATGTAATCAGTGATATAATAAATATATGCTAAGGCAAATTTTCTTGCAGAAATAAATTTTATATCATTGTTTCATTGGCATGCCGAAGTAATATATGGATTATGATTATTAATATATGCATTAGTATGTTGAACAGCAATAATTCCTTGTTCTGGATAAATGGTACCAGGAGGATCTATTAGTTTTCTAGGAAAATCAAATCTGCATTGATAAACAGTACCTCGATTATATTTTTTACAAGTTTGTATACATTAGTGAATTAGAGTACATTTGATAATAGAGATTAAATCTTTACGAAAATTTTGATCAAAATCAGTTGATTTAGGATTAGGAACTAAAAAAAAAGATGGATGCATTCATTTTTCTTGTAATGTTTTCAGCGTTTTGTATTCATTTTCAAGCATTTGATTAGTTAAAGTTTCATTCATATCGAGAAGATAACTTATGTCTTCTTTAACTATATTACTAACATATGATAATAAGCGTTGGCAAAAAGTTTCATCAATTTTGAGTTTTTTGTGTAATTCGATTAGATTAAGCGATTCATATAGCCATATTAGTAGATGACAGTGGGGTGTACCATGATCTTGATACTCTACCACTCCATAATAATTTTGTACTTGTCCAAACACACCACCAAAATTTTTGTTATAACCAACAATAGTATCTAGTATAGTTTTAATTAAGACATCGAAATACTTTGAAACAGCAGAAGGGTCAAGATGTGCTAATCGTGCATTTTCTGTAGCAGAAGGGAAATTTTCAGGTAATGTAGTATCTGAATTTATTTTTGCGCCAGCATACATCATAACTATAGAACTATGTAAATCAGTAGGATTAATGGTTATGAACAAAGAAGGAGCACCATCTCTTATTGTGATTGCAAATATTTCATTTCGTATTTGGAAACGTGATTAATGAGATCCCATCAATTTTGAGCCAGCAGAATTGATATTCTTTAGTAATTCAAGAATTTTTGAATTTGTTATAGGATTTTTGTTTCGTATTTGTTCAACGGCTCTGTTTATATCTTCAGGTTTGATCAATGATATTAATCTAGTGGATTGTTCAAAATTTTTATATTTTGTCAAATTATAAGATTCTAATAAAACTTTTCATCTCTGTAAAATATCAAACACAACGAAAATAAATGAACGATGTTGTCTGAATTTAGGATCGTAATAGCACATTAGATGGTTAATATAGTCTTTTAAAGTCATATGTTGAGTTCGGCCTTCATGGCCACCAACACCATATGGAAAAAGAACTGGAAATGCAGCAGGTAAAAGAGACATATCTCTATATTCATTTAGAGGTTCATTCTTATGTGCCATATATATAATAGATAGGGTGAAGATTTATTTTGATTATCAGTTAGATTCAAATTGTTAATATTCAGATGCATTTTGGATTTATCTAAAAGTTTCTTAAGAGATAGTAATGTTATTTCATTTTCTGATACTAGAACATTATTAATATATAGTACACCTGAAGATCTAAGCTCATGTGCAGTACCAATAGTATTATTATTGAAAAAATTGGTTTCTTCTTTGTCGCTTGTTTGATTATATTCATCTAATGAATCTTGATTATAGCCAGTATAATGTTCAACTTTACGAGGATCAATGTTTACCGCTGTAATTGTTAATAATAATTCTTCAGGTATGTCTCCTTCAGGAAAACTATTTAAAGTATCATTATCAAATTTGAGTTGTTTAAACAAGACATTGTGTCTAAAAAGCCATTGGAGGGCTTTAGTTACTTTACTCTTTCTAACTTGGAGTATTTTTTTAAGTTGATAATTGGTGAGCATGCCTTAACCAACAAATACAACTTTGAGATATTTGCATAATTTAAATAAAGGTAAAGGTAATACTTTTGATAATGATCCAGGATTTTGGAGCAATGTTATAACGTGTCTTTTGAGTTTATGATAGGTGTGTTTTTTCTTCGTTAATTGTATAAGATTTATACAAGGATATCTTGGTGAGATCAAAAGTTGTTCTGGAATCGTTAAATCTTCAAGACAAGATGGCATAGATCCAATCCACATATTATTAGCTAAGAATAATGGTGGTGTTCTACCTTTTAGTAAATAATTATGACAAGTGATACAAATTCGCAAATTGAAAAGCTTATAGGTTTCAAAATTAGTACAATTTTCAAGGTTGTTTTGAGGGTAAATAAATCCATTACGATCAAGGAGAATGTTTAAACCACTGGAATCAATGATTGGATGATCATAATGAAAATTAATTTCAAAGGATGGTTCAGTGAGTTGTATTGGAGTTTCAAGTAAAGAAAGGTTTATTTCATTTACAGAGACTGCTTTGAATTCTTTGAGACAATACATTCTTGAACAGACAGCGCAAAGTAATTCTTGTAAATTATCTAATTTAGTTTTCTCGCGAAATTCAGCTAAAGCATTTTTTGATAATTCTAGATCAATTACTTGCGGCCAGTCAGTGTGTTCTTTTATCATTTTGTTAAAATCTTCATCCATTTCTAAGACATGTAGGGGTAGTTTGGCATCTTCAGCTTGGCGATCTTTTGCAAGACGATTTGAAGTTCGTCTCTGTTTCATTCGTACGTGATTTTTTCTTTTTCTTATTTCACCTTTGGTTTCAATATTTATCATTATTATTATAGCAAAGGATAAGAATTAATAAAAATAATATCTATGGAATTATTGTACAAAGAATTATGAGCTCTTTAGCTTAATAGAATTTGAGATGGTAATTTCAAAATAAATTGAAATTTAATGGTATATATTATAAGTATGTACAAGATTGTAACTAATCAATTGATTTATTTTACCAAGGTGATTGTGGTGAGTGTTAAGCGGTTAATATAGAGATAACAAGGCTATTTAAATATGGTCAAGAGATAAATTATTGAATGATTAATTATTTTAAAATTTTCTCTAGCATTATATCAGATTATTTTTTTTAAGTTTATAGGGCAAAATTGGCAGGAATAGCTTTATTAAATTGAGAAGTTTACTCTTATTCATATTTAATTTGATCATAAAATCTGCATTTATTTATGTGATTGCTTATAGTTTAGAACAAAGTGTATAAAAAAATTAATTTAATATTTTTAAATTCGAATATTCTTGAATTTGTATTACATTTTATATTGTGTTTATTATATTACAGTCAGTATGGTTTTACTTAATAGCTTGTTTTTATTGATTGTAAAATTTAATATTATTTAATCATTGTCGTTTACTTGAATATTTTGGGTCACGAATAGAATATCGGAGATCTTGTTTACAGATATTAAAATATTGTTGGATTAATATATTGAAATATATGTGTGCAATAATTTAATATTGTTAAATACTAAAATTTATAATAGGGTAACTTAGAAGTAGATTAGATGAATAGAATTTTAATAGAAGAGTAGAATGGCACTATTAATTTTAATAATAAGAGTTTAATTTCTTAAGCAAAATGGGCCTAATCTAGATTTGCGTTAATGTTTTCTATATTTTAGATTAATGTATTTCACTTGTTTTATTGTAACTCTAACATGACACGATTGAATAATGAGCAATTTATATTTTAGCGATTAAAACTTGAATATCATATAAATTTTATTAAACTATCAATTGTATGAAAAAAAATAAGAAATATATATCGATGTTGAAAAGTTTAGTAATTGATTTACTAAATCTTTAAAGTGAGATTGATAATTAAGGAATGCTTATTTTTTAACTTTCTTCTCTTTGTCATTTTTAGGTCTAGTGATATTTCTTTTTCTTCTTTTAGGTTGGTGTTTTTTATTCCTTCGAATTCATCCTGTAAGTCTTTATCATTATCTAATTCTGTGATTTTTTTACCATCTTCATCATTATCTGATTCCATAATTTGGTTATTAACTTCATCATTATCTGATTCTGCGATTTTTTTATTATCTTCATTAAACGGGGGTTCATGATCTTGGCTTTCTGAACTCGGAAAATTAGGTGATTAATTGTTTTCTGCTACATATGAAATACCACATATCATATCAAATGTCTTAAGGTGCTTAGTAGATTCCTCAGGTACTTGAGAATTAGCAGAATTGAGATCATCGTCAATAAGATCAATAATTGATGGTGCATGTGGAGTTACCAATGAAGAGCTTTCAGTATGATTAGATAAGGTTTTTAAATAATTGATGTCGGTGGCTTCGATCATCATCTTGCCAGACTTCGAAAATCTAATTTACCCTGATACAAAATAATTGGCTCGTAGTTTAAGATTCGAACCTAAAGGACCCAAATACTTAAACTTTGGTGATTGAAGAGGATAAACGATGATGATATCCATTTTGATATCAGGTTTAGTAGTAACAGAATTATATTCAATGGCTTCTGCACCAAAGTGAATAAATTCATTAACTTTTTTTGGTTCGTGATTAATAGTCACTGAATATATATAGTAAGGAATACATATTGGAAGATTAGTTATTTCAGATACATGGTCTGGTTTGGCATCATTTATAACAGTTGAATATGCAATAGTGAAATATGGTTCAGTGTTTTCGATAATATATTTACCCGAGATAAATACAATATCACCACTCTCAAATGTGGTAATTGGCTGGTCTGTAGGAAAGAAATACTTAAACTTGATTGATTGAAATAAATCTTTTGAAAGTTTGTAGTTAGCGAGCCCGTAAGAGCATAAATGATTAGTCTTTACAGAGACTATTTCAACAAATAATGTGACATGTGAAACCATTTTTTTTTATGGTTTTATGATCAGAACAATTAAAGGCTTTATATATTCAAATTAATTTATTATTGGTAATAGAATTTTTACCGGATCATAGCTGTATTGACTTATATATATTATTGTTAATCGAATATAGCAAAATATACATAATTTAATTAAAGATAATCATATAATCAAAGATTGTATAATAGACTAAAATGCGATGGTTTAATAATCAAATCGAATGATTTCAGCTACAATACAATAGCATTCTTTGTTAACGGAAAAGTATTAGATCAGTTGACATAAAAAGCTAATAAGTTTAATAGATCAGGCTATTAGTTTTGTGATATATGATAAGTCTCTTTGTTTTTTTTGATTATTTTCTATTTTGCAGAAATTTAAGTAATTTCATAGTATATTAATTCATTACTCAATAGAAATATCGATCGTTATTGCTAGTTAAATTGTTTTTGAATAACTTAATTATTATCTGTTATTAACATTGTTTCATATTTTTATCATTACAATGAATTAGCATATTTGACTTATAGTCTAAAATCAGGTTAAAAAATATAGTTTCTGCTACAGATCATTCTCGGTAAAGTTCGTAGTTAGGTGTGGGAAATTTTCTTGCACACGCACCCACACATATATACACATATGCAAAGGTATTAATAATTGATTTGATAACAGATAATTTTGGCAATAGCGTGATCACGATAGGTGTAACCTTTTTTAGATCTATCTTGTGACGATGATGTTACTCTTATATCAAATACCAAAAGTGGTAAGACTTAATAAATATTTGTACAGCCACTGATCTCATCAAAATTAATTACCATAAATGAATTTATTTTGCATAACGATAAAATAAATATACGTATACGTATTTAATATTTAATATTTAACAATTTCTTACGCATTTACGTGCATAACATAATCAATCAATAATGCATAATTAATAATTATGAATGATCATTTTAACATGTTGTCCAATAGGAATTAAGAATTTGCACACAGATAATTGCCTGTAAACCATACACTTCGTTTCACTATATTTCTGGTACATATAAAACAGACTATATATAAAATGATCAACAAAATTCTTGCATACACAGTATATATAGTACTGTATGCAGAATATTACTACTTAAGAGTATTTTTATATCAATAAAATCCTAAACTGCTAGTCAAAAAATATATAGATCATAATATCTCAAAAATTTCTTATATATTTAATTTTAAAATTTCTGTTCTTTAAGTAAAATTTTATTAAGAAACTTTTACTTAAAGGTTAGAAATATATATTAAATTTTTGTATTATTTAAATTTCATGTTTGTTTTATTACAAAATCCTGTGAATTATTACATCCAGATAGTACCAGAAGTGATCTTTAGTACAGAACTTTCTTAACATTAGAGTACCAATTAGTTAAAGATTATATAAATAACAAGTTAAATATAATACTATAATAATAAATATAAATGTAGTTTATATTATAATTTCATATATAAATAAATAACTAGAAGAGTAAAATTGCTTAGCTAGGTTAAGAGCTATTTAAAAATCTTATTTCAGACAAAAGTTAGTTATTTTTCTGTTTACTACCACTTATTTTGCTAAAGACTAGTTCTATAAACCCTTTATACCAAACTTCTTGTTAAATGCTTGGCAGCTTGAAATAGTGCAATGATTATTGTAAGCTTAATAATACTGTAATGCAAAAAAGTTTGGCACATTGGCAGTGCAAAGACTAAATTTAACTAAGTGTATCTTAGTAATACTATTTTGATTTTCTGTATATTTGAATAGTTTATTGATGCTATGCTTTAGAGTATTAAAACTATTGATTCTGTTAGAAAATTAAACTGAATCATTCAAAATAAGTTTGAAAGATTGGAATTATATTCAAGATAATAACTTTAGCAGTCTTAGAATAGTAAACTTAATTTTTTATGTTTTTTTAATATTAACAATAAAGTCTCTGATCAAACAATAATAATAAATACAAAAGACAAAAAAAATTACTAAACCTGTCAAAATATCACAACAAAATTTAACTATATTTTAAATTCAAATAATTAATAAATAAGGCATTTAATATTGAATTAATTAAAGCTTCTTATTTGGATTTATTTTTGAATATAATTGTATAGTATTTATTGTTATATTATAAGCATATTTTAGATAACATATAGTGGAATTTTACTAAAAAAATATTTAAAAGATAAATTTTTTATAAAAAATATAACTTTAAAAACAATCAAGTAAATGTTTTTTAAAATATAAATTCATAATAAATTTTAGTTAGCTAATTATCTTAATTTTACTAACTATTTTTATTAGCTATATAAGCTATTAATAACTATAGTTTACTCTTAATAACAATAGTTTAATCTTAATAAATTATGCTAAAGAAAAAACTAAAAAAATATTTTTATTTAAAAGTATTTTTTAGATACTGAACTTTAAAATTATATAACATTTTATATTTTAAGTTTAAATTATATTAACTTAAAATATTAATAAATTACAATACTGATGTTTAATACTACATTTTAATTTAGCCAATTAGATTATTTATTATCCAATTTTGTATAACAGTTAATTGTAAACAAAAAGTATAAACAAAAATAAATAAACAAAAAATAAATTTTTTTTTTTTTTTTTTTTAAGAGTAAGGCCTGGCCTTGGTCTTTATTAAACAATTTGATATTATATTAATAAAAATGAATTATATAAATTATTACATGGCCCTATAGCTAGGACTAATTTATTCTCAGCCCAAAACTCTACTAGAGTAGGCTGTCAGACTTTTTTAGATTTAGTGTTGCAATGTAAGATATAGATATGTTAGTAGTTAAAAAAATGATTGCTTATTTTTTATATTTTATTGCTGCTACTTGGTCTGTAGCTAGGTGTTCTGAAGTTGTGATTGTTAGTGTATTTGTTAGTTGGCTGTTTTGATACATAGCTTTGCATCTCTCTATCCATATTTATTTGTAAATATTATTTGATATCTTGTAAAGTAGAGTAATAAACATGTTTGAATTGATATTGCTATTTGGAAGTAGGTTATTTGGAATTAAGCCTTGTAGCCTAAGAAGTTTGTATGTACTGTTTGGTGTTTGAAAGAGTTGCTATAGTAGTGCTGATGTGTTTTGTAGTTCAATTTTGTTTTTAGTAAGAAATTTGAAAGTAGTTTGTTGAATTACTTGGTTTAAAGATATGGAGTTTGCTGTGCATTCAAGTCAGTAAGAGTTATAAAAAATAAAATTTTGAAATATTTAAAAAAAAATTAAAATATTTTAAAAATTTTTTTGTAATTATATGTAAAATTTTATGTTAAACAATTTTACTTAGAAGCAAAATAATTATTTACTTAATAAATTTGAAATATAATCAAAAAACTAAAGAAAAAAAATAGAAAATCATAAATATCATAAAAGTTTACTAAAATAACTATATTTGGCTTTTAAGAAAAAATGTTTAATATAAAATTTTACTTACAATAATAATATTTTTTTAAAAAAATTTTATTAATATTATAAGTTATTATTAAAATAAAAAACCTGCTAACTTGCTAACCTAAAAATAATTTACAAACTAACCAATTATAATTAAGTAATTTTTGTATTGATGTTGAACATTATAGGTATAATATATACTTATTGTTTATTTATATAAAAAGTTATAAATTAATTATCTAAATTAATGATATTAACTAGTTAAAAAAAACTATATTACCTTATTGTTTAAGCTATACTGTTTGAACTAATTAATTTATTATATTTATTGATATATTATAAAACTTTAAATAATTAGCTTGTAACTGTTATATGATTTATAATACTATTATAATATAACCTGAATAGACTGTAGCCATTTGAAATTCATTACTAAATTAGAAAAAAAATCAATTATATTTAGTAGATGCTTGTTTGATTAACTAATAAATACAATTTAATATTACATTTTATTATTGTTAATCTATTTATTATAAAACATTTAAAAAAATATATATATATAAATATAGTTTATTATTACATAGCATGAGTAATAAACTTCTAACTATAGAGTAATCACTAATATAAACAAATAAACAAATAGTAATTGTATATGAAATAGGTAATTAGTATAAAATATTAATAGCAAAAAGAGATTATTTATTAATAAAGTTGAATATTAAATAATAAAATTGTTAAATAAATGATATATTAATACTTAATTTATGCATACAAGGTCTTTATAATAAGTTTTTATTAAAAACTTAAATTATACTATATTAAACAATAAAGAAGAGTTTTTAATTTTATGTTTAGTAAGCTTTAATCAAAATTAAATGATGAATAAGCTGTATGTACAGTCTTAAGTCATAATTTAAAAGTTATTGCACTGTTCTTGCAGTCTTAGAGCTATAAAAAAGTATTATTGATAACTTAGAATACTATTGACTTGATATAATAATAAAATTGTAGTTATTTATTTAACAATTTAATATTATTTCTAAGTGGTAGATGGGATGATAGTATATAGTTGCCTATAAAGTCTTACAATTTGATTTAATTTGATTTAATCAAATATTTGAGTTTAAATCAAATTCAAATCTGAAATTTTCAAATCAAATTAAATTTAAATATAGTCAAATTTAATTTGATTTAAAAAATATTTGATTTGATTTAAAAACTTATAATTGAACATTTAAAATTATAAACTATTTATTAATAATCTTTAACTTAACCAACTCATTCTAATAAGTTATTCAAATTTAATTTATAGCCAATATATCACACTCTTTTAAATATTATTAAATTATACAAACTACAAATTATTTTTTACAAAGTGCAAACTTACTCAGATAACTATCTTAATGAGCAAACAGATTCTTTTGCAAACAATATTCATTTTTACTACTTCTTTTATTTAATTACACAAATCTTTACAACTCTTATTAATTTTTTAATAGAAACAGCATTATATAGAACTTTTTACAAGATATTTTATTAAGCAAATTTGTATAATTTATATTTTAACTATATAAACATTACAAAAATAAAACAATAAGCAGTTATACTTCAATCAGAATTCTTTATATTAATGAACAATCATATAAGAAACTATATAAAACATATTGCATTTATTTTTCTAACTAAAAGAAGCAATAAAATATATCTTAATCTTAACTAATTAACCAACCTTTAAGATTATCTAATCTAATTACAAAACATACACATTTTTGAAGAGACTACACTTACTTATGCCTTTATGAACTTCCTAATTAATTATATTTTGTATAAATACATGTTCTTCTATTAGTCAAGCAATTTGCAAAATTAATATTTGGTCTACTTTATAAATTAAATATAGCATATTATCAAATTATATACTAAATATTCAAATCTAAATATGTTTTAACTACTCTTGTAGGTTTAGATTACAAATAAAACTAGTTTGAGTTTTTATTCTTGCATATAATTTTTAATTTATTTGTTTTGTACAAATAGTAGTAGCTATATAGTTAGCAGTTTAATGATTAACTCTAATTGCTAGTATTGGCTTCAGCTATAATATATATATATATATAATTATTTTAAATTATTAATAAAGATATAAGTAAGACCTTATCTTAATACTAAAAAAAATTTATAAACTATTTACTTAAAATTTATTAAGACTATTAACTTTTTGTTCTATAAAACTATAGTATTTTGTTTAAAAGAATACTTTTAATTAAGAGCTCAAAATTGATTAATATAGTAAAATTTTTATAAATTCAATTTTTTTTTATTACTTAAAATTTTAAATTTTTTTAAAAATCAAATCAAATTCAAATATTTGATTCAAATATTTGATTAAATTAAATTAAATAAAGTGTATTTTTGATTTAACCAAATTCAACTTGACCTAATATTTAATTTAATTTAAATTTAAGAAACTTTAGTTGTTTACAATCTTATAGTAAGTAACAATGAAACTAAAGTAAAAAATAGTTTACAATTAATTTATTTTATATTTTTAAATATTTTCCTATTACAAAATATTAAATAATAGTTTTATTACACTTAATAAATTTTTTATTACTATATAATTTGTTTGATTTTTTTACTATTTAATTGTATTATATTTAAATATTGTAACATAATCTAATAATTTTGTAATAATGTTAGCTATATTACTTTATTTACTAGTTTATTATAATTATTTCTCAATCTATTTATTATAAAACATTTAAATAATATATATATAGAAAAACAAAGAAGATCAAAATTAATAATTTATAATTGCTATATTTGTTTGCTTATTTGATTTTATTTTATTTAAATAATTCTCTTTTAAACCCTATTTTTTTAAAGATGTAATAACCTAGTAAAATGAATAGATTGTCAACCTCTAAGTAACAGATCTAAAGTTTAGATCCTAATGACAGTGAAAATTTGCAATTTTTTTTGTATTATAGTTATCTGTCTTCTATAATTGGTTGGGATTAGATACTAGTAATCCATGTCATACCAGCATATTGGAAGGTTTAGACATTTATACAATGTTGTACAAAGGAACACAAACCAGTACCAGACAGTGTAAATCTATAATAAGTTATTAAGTTGTATAAATTATAAGAACCAGATAGGAAGATAGAAGCCCACTTGGAAGACCTAAGTAGAAAATTAACTGAATTTTAATAATACTATTGTAAAAACTAGACCTATGAAACAGAACTAGAACTTGTGAAGCTAAACAAATATGCTGGCCTTTGAAAAGTAACTAAATGAACCAATCAGACTACTAAAATTTTCAGGTTTTGGAGAAAAAGAATACATGCTGAAGCATATATAAATCAGAAGTATAGTTATGATTTACTCTTTTAGACTATCTAAATTGGCAGCTTGGTAGAACTTAAATTGAATATCAAAAGTAATAAGAATATGTTGTAAAGTTAGTACTAGGCTTGAGATGAACTCTACAAGAACATAGCAGCTTAATAGCATGCCCTGACTACTATTATTGATCTTGGCTATTGTGATACTAAGTTAGCTATAAGAATGAGATATAGAAGATTCTGGAAGATTTAGTACAAGGTTAAAAGTTTTCTATGTAAGTGAATTACTTTAAAGACTTAGTGGCCATGACACATTTTTACTAACATTAGCCAGAGTTGTTAGTAGGCAGAGGTAGGTAAGTGAATACAGAAACTAGAATAATTAAATAAGAAATTTATAAGAAGATTCTAGGTATAGTAGCTGGTATAGAACCTTTGGCAACCTATATAAATTAGATAATGACTAAAGTTGTACAAGTGTCTAGTTGTACTTTCTTTATATAGTTGTTTTCTGTAGTTGTAATGCAACTATTAGCCAAATATACTATCATTAAAATCCTGGATTACAAGTACTCATCTTAATATTTTTTTAAAAAAACTTATTTTTCTAGATATTTTCAATTGTATTATACCAATAAATTTTAAATAAAGTATAACAACTTTACTGTCTGATCTACCAATTGCATAAATCTATATTAAAAAAAACCTGCCTTTATTACAGCTATTATACTAATAATTCTAATACTATATATTATAAAATAGTTTATTAAATAGTATTTTATATTATTTTCTCAATAATAATGTTAATTATATTAATTATTATTTGTTTTTTGTTTTTAACAAAAATAAAAACTATTTAAAAAGTTTTTAAATAGATTTTTAAGTAATTTTTAAGAAATTTAACTAGGTAGCAAAGGCTATTAAAAGTTTTAATTAAAATAAACCCTTATTAAAGAATTAGTTAGTTTTGAAAATAAATATTCAAATTTAATATAAGTTATTACAAAATCTAATATTATTTATTTCATTTTATGCAGCTAACACTTCTAAGATAATGATGTTCTTCACTTATTTGGGCCATACTTAAAAGAGAATGATGACAGTAGGTGGGTAGTAAAGCCTATTGTAGTGAAGGACCAGGATTATGTTGACCAGACCTAACGTACAGGGCAGGTTATAGTATCCTCTACAGCTGTGAAAGCTGAGCTTAAAAGGTAAGCGACTCTGTAGAAGACATTACAAATACTATCTCTACCTTTAATGCTTCATTTTCTACTAAGATAAACACCTGCTATACTAAATTCTTAAATCAACACAACCTACCTCAAATCACCAAACCTGTTTTACTAAAAAAATTCATTTAATATCTACATTTAAATAACTTTTTCAATTTAATAAAAATATTTATAAACTTCAAAAAAACAGAATCATACATTTACTTAGAAACTACAGACCAAATACTACCAAATCATACAGAAATAAATCTCTCTCTTTATAATACATATAGTCATTTACCATTATTAACATCTTTTAATTGGACAATTCCTAACACAAACTCCACTAATCTCTTACATCCAATCAACCAATCTATTTAAACAATTCTACAACACCTCTTCCTACTCCATCAATAATCACACCTGAACATACTTCTATATCAATTAAAATTGGATCAATAAACATAAATAATCTCTCTCAATCTAACAAGAAACTTTTCTTAATAGAACTATTACAAGAAAACAACTTTAAAATATTCGGACTCTCTGAAACACACTTGTCTTCTAAAGAAGAAAAAATCTTTAGCAACCAAATTCAAAATTATACCAGTTTCTGGAGCTCATATACAAATCCTCACCAAGCTGGTGTCAGTATATTTGTACACAAAAAAATCTCTAAATATATTGCCAAATCTCATGATTACAATGGACATATAATTGGACTTGACTT
>CAJVQA010004625.1:0-17304 GCA_910591915.1 Cetraspora pellucida
GGTACTGACTTCACAACATATTCCTACTACTTTGGTATTCAATTCAAGTTCCATCAAGCTCCCAAACCAGATAGCCCAGAAAGGCAGGTCATAATCATATATCTTTGGTTTACATGTTTGCCGGTATATAACCTTTTCCTCCAGAACTCAGAAATTCTGATGGCCTGGTTGGTTCCATTCGGCCCCTCCTCAAAGGCCGGCTCTTTGCCTGGTTTCACAAGTTCTAGCTTCATTTCATAGGTCTAGTCTTTACAGTAGCACCATCGAAAGTTCAGGTTACCTTTCTACTCAGGTCTTCCAAGTGGGCTTCCGTCCTCCTACCTGGTTCCCATGATTTACACAGCCTAAGAACTTATCTTAGGTTCACACTGCCTAGTACCGGTTTGTGTTCCTTCATACAACATTGCACAGATGCCTAGACCTTCCAGTCAGGCTAGTATGACACAGGTTACAGGTATCCTATCCCAACCAATTATGGAAGACAGTTAGCCGTAATACAGAAAGAATTGCAAATTTTCACTGTCATTGGAATTTGAACTCTAGACCTGCCACTTGGAGGTTGACAACCTATTCACTTCACTAAGTCACCACACCCCTCATATAGTTATATTATAGTGTATAGTAGTTAGATAATAGGATCTTAATTGGCTGTTAGAAGTGTGATACAGACATATAACATTAAGTAACATCTATGATGTCACTATTGTCTTCAAACCCCAAGTACCTCTACACAAGTTTCATATATTCTAATACAATTTACTATGCCAAATAACACAGTACAAGAATCTCAAGTATTCTTTCCATAATCTTCAAATATTTCTGCACAATCCTAAGTATCCTAATATAATCCTCAGATATCACTACACATTTCCAAGTGTCTTTATACAAATCCAAGTACCTTGACATATGCTCTAAGTGTTTCAAATACAAATAACAAATATATATAAACATTGTTCCAACTAACTTTATACAAACTCTACTTGCCTTTATATAATCTCTACTATCTCAAATACAGTATCAAGAGATGTCACTCAAACCCTACTACTCTTACTAGGTAAAAAGATATATAAAGAGTATCTTTTTCCCTTTCCTGCCAATTCTAAGTTTCTATACTTCAACTCAGACATAATGATCTTTTAATTATAAAGTGTGATATTCTCCTTCTAGGATAATTCTTACAGACAAGATTATCACTATGTTTTTATTTAATAAAAGTTAATTTATATACTGTTACTATCTTAAACTGTTTGCCTGCTACTATGTAGTAAAGTGAACTACTACACCTCCACCCTATATATATTTGCAATAGTCAATCACTATACCAGGTGATCTTATTACTTGGTTGTATTGTACTAAGAAGACTGCAACCCTGTAACATTTTGGTGTCTTCTGACAGAAATATAAAAATTTATTTCAGAAAAAGAACAGAAATTTCTCTTAAAAAACCTATTTTCAGAAAACAATTTTCTCTCTAGAAAAGATTTATTTTGGAATTTATTTTGAAGCAACAATTGTGAAAAAATATTTTAGAATTTTTGAAATTATTATTTTAAAAATATACTTCTACTAACTCAACTTGAATTGATTATTTTGTATTTTGTATTTTGTATTTTTGAAATTTTAAATTATGAAGAAGTTTATACTTTTATTTTCTAACTTTGATTTTTGAATTTTTGAATTTTAATATCATTTGTCAGCCACATACACACATACATATATATACATATTTTAAAATTATTAAATTTTTGAATTAACTTCTCAGATTGTTTTATTTTACTAGTATTATGTTTTAAATTTATTATTTTCTATTTTTTTATTATTTTATCATTTATTATTTTATTGCTTGTTAGTACTAACTATTTCTAGAAAAACTTATTTCCTGATGGAATACTAAAAATTATTAATAAAAAACAAATCTACAGACAGAAACACTAAAATATCTACAAAAAAAGAAATTATAAAAATAATTTTTGAAAGGTTTTCATTTTTTATCCATATCTCTATGAGTTTTGAATATAGAAAATAAAATATATATTATTTTATTTGCAGAAATCTTCTATACATTTCTTATTATACTATATCTTAGTAAGAAAACACTTATCTGATCTGCAAATCAGCTCTGAAGTCATGATAACATTTTTCAATATCTATAAAAATGATTTTCAAGAAACCTTAAGAAAAGAAAAAAGACATCTAGCATTTCTTAAAATCATCATAGAAAGTCATCCATAAGACCAATTTTAACATTTTAATATTTGTTAGAACCAGAAAGATCTTCTTTACAACTTTATTTAAGAGCTCAAAATATAAATATATAGTATGAAAAGGCTTTAAAAATACCTTTTCAAAAAGTATAATTTTTAAAACAATTTTCTTTTACTGTGTCATATAGACAGAAAAGTTTTGAAAATTTTTCTAATCTGAATTAGACTATATAATATGTAAAGTCTCATTTCTTTTAGGTTCTATCATGTTCTGAAATACTAAAGAAAATGACTTTTTGAACATTATATATATTTAACAATCATATACATATTTTATTATATTTTATTTTTTATTAATATAGTTATTCTCTTTATTATAAATAATATAAAGTAATAGCTGTATTTATAAATAGTATTTTGGCAAGTACTAGCTTTATATTATTAAAATTTAAAGACTACATATAGCTGTAAACAGTCTGGTTATTAGCACTTCTTCTTCTGGTTATGTCTTAGGATATTTCTAAGTTTTAGTGTCTAGTAATTCTTATAAAAGATAAAAAATCTTGTTATGACTGACTAATACAGAAAGAACAATAGGTGACAAACCTTACTATATAGATTTATTTAACCCTTATAGTATCTAGGAGACTATTAACTTTAAATTTCTTAAACATTTATTTTATTTTTCTCTTTTATTTTCTTTTATTATTAATATAATCAAAACTTTTATTTTTATAAACTTTCTTTTATAATAATAATTTTTATACCCTTTATTAAAACAAAAAAATAATATATTTATATTCTTCTTTGACTATAACTACTTTCTTCAACTTTATTATCTAATTTAAATTGTCTCCAATCTTTCTATTTCTTATTTGAACCAATCTCTTTTTTTTTCAGGTTTAAAGAATGATATCTATGGCTCATAATCTTTTATTAAGACTTACAATCTACAAATATTGTAGGGAGATATTATATTTTGCATATCAATGAGGCTACAATTAGTTACTTGTACAACTTTAGTCATTGTCTATTTAAAGGTTCTGCCTATAGGTTACCTACTAATTGCTATACCTGAAACCCACCTGTGGGTTCCCTATTTAAAGTCTCTGATTTTCAATGTTTTTTCTGTAGTACCAACTTAATTTTTTAATAATGAACCTTAGAGCTACTTTACCTTTGACACAAACTCTACTGAATGGAAGTAGATCCCATAACTACACCTATTTGGATTTATGGTGCCAGAGGTAATTCCATATTAAGTAAGGCCAATCCTTTTTACAAATATTGATGACATTCTCTATATTTCTCACTATAGTAATGCCCATGCTCTGTCATATCGGTTTCCTTCTGGGAATTCCTTAAATCAAATATATACCTTCACTTGAACTTTCACAGGGCTTCACATCTGATTATAGGCTCCAGTTTTGGTTATAGAGTATTTTTACCTCCAGCCAGACTCAAACTGTTAACTTTGTCTATGAGAAGATAAGAGCTTAACAAGTAAGCTATAGGACCCAACTCCTACCAACCTCTTTTTTATTTTCTTTTATGACTATTATTTTTTGTTTTTCCTTATTACTATCTTTATTCTTATAATTATAATCATTTAAATCTAAAACATTACAATCTATCTATTCTATTTCTTTATCAAATTCATCTTCTTCATCTCTATTTAATAAATTATAGAATATTATTATTATTTAATTATTATATTATTATTATTATATTTTATTATTTTTCTTCATTATTTGAATCTCTTATTGTCATTGAACTATTTAAAATATCTTCTTCTTTATTGATTACTTCTTCTTCTTCTTTTATCACTTCTTTTATTTTTTTTCTAATTTCTTTATCTATATAAATCATCTTTTCTCTTTCCTATTTTTGTTTTTTTTTATTCTATTTTAACTCTTCTTTCTCGATTTTATTTCTCAAACTCAATTTTTTATTTTTCAATTTTTGTCTTTCTTTATTTCACTTCAACTCTTTT
This sequence comes from Cetraspora pellucida, assembly GCA_910591915.1. NCBI lineage: Eukaryota > Fungi > Glomeromycota > Glomeromycetes > Diversisporales > Gigasporaceae > Cetraspora > Cetraspora pellucida. The sequence continues at coordinate 4,198 of CAJVQA010004625.1, forward strand.
ATTTTAATCTTATTCTTCAATTCATCTCTCTCAACTACCAACTTCACCTTTTTATCTTGAACATCTTAATATTTTGATCTCAAATACTTTATTTATTTATAACTAAAAAATGTTCTACTTACCTTCTAATCAAAATTCTCTATCTCTTTAATTTTTTTATACAACAGTTCATATTTTTTCTCTACTTTCCACTCTTATTACTAATAAACAAATCATTATTTTCTTCCTTCTTCTTATTTAATAAACTCTTAACTACTTTCTTGTACTTTATTTCACCTTCTTAAAACATCCTTCTTTATTCATTCTGACTATTCTCTGCAATTTTCATCTTATACTCCAACTTAGTATTTTTCTCTTCTAAATACTTAATCTATTCATTTCTTCTATAAAAATAATCTTATTAATATTATAAAAAGATTATTTCTTATAAATTATTAAATACTATCGCATCTTATTTCTATTATTCTTATCTCTATTATAATATTATTATTATTTAAAATTATTATTATTATTATTTCTTATTATTATTATTGCTTATTATTATTATTTCTTTTATATTTTAACTACTTCTTCTTGATTCTTCTTTGAAAACTCTTTTTTTAAAATTTTTAGTTTGATATTTTATTTTTTTTAAATTATAATTATTTTTTTATTTTACTCTCTATATTATATCCAAACCTTAATTATAAATTACATGAAATTTTAAAATTTTATTAAACAATTAGTTAATAGAAATTTATTTTCAAAAACTATATGATAAATAAATTAGCATGATATATTATTATAATAAAATAGATAAAGTGAGCATATAGCTATTGCATGATTATATATTCAAATCCAGCTGATAGACATGTTAACTCTGCCTGACAAGGTTTATAATAACAGCATTAGCCTGTAATAATATAATCCAATATTTTGAACTTTTAATCTATAAACATATTACTCTATTACAATAATTTAAAATTAGAATTATAGAAATGATTATCAAACATCAAAGTTCTAGAACAAATTATGTAAAATTCTAAAATATTATTGAATATTTGAAATATTCTAATAATCTTCAAAAGGATATAAAATTAAAATTTAGTAATGTTTCCGATATAGATTAATAGTATAAGGCATATTACCAGACAGTATAGATTGTATATTCAAGAATGGCTAAAGAGAGCTCTCTGCTAAGATCCAAGTTCAGTAGAGTTCTTGATTGAAATACTAGAAACAAAATTTTTTTTATATATTTTTCTTTTTTGAACAATTATATATATTTTTTTTATTATATAATATTTTATTAATTAGACTTTAATACTTTATTTTTACTATTAGTTTATTTTATATAGATACTTATATTTTATTATCATAAAAACAAAAAAAAATAATAATACAAAATAATAATAATAATAATAATAAACACAATCTAAAATCCAACATCTGATAATCTATTCCTATTATTATTCTTTTTACTTCTTCTTTCTTCTGCTTTTAATCTTCTTAAGTCCTCTTTATAATTTTCCAATCTTGCTCTTAACCTATTTTTTTCATCCAACAATTTTGTATATCATTGCTCCAACATCTACCCATTCTGCACTCTTGTTACTGTATTGTTTCTCAACTCTTCTAACTCTTCTTTCAAACTCTAAATCCTTCTTTTTTGAGAGACCATTAACTGAAGCAAGCTATATAAATTTTATTAGCTTTACAAAAATAATAATAAGAAGAATATTTTTGTTAAATTAAATATTTACTGTCTATTTTCATTTTGAACCACCTCTAAGGCCCCATACAAGGCATTGTTGCCATTGCATCTAGTTTAACAAATACTTCTTGAAAGACTGTATCTTGGCATTTTGTTATTATTATTATTAAAGATATTGTTGTTATTGTTATTATTAGAAAAGTTTATAATAGAAAAGATAAAAAGAGCAGAAATATAAATATTTTTCTTTTTATAAACAATAATCAAATTTTCTTTAACAAAAAACAAAAATAAAAATTAATTAGAAGTTGATTTAACAAATTTGAAAATCAATTAGAAATAGATTTAACAAATTTGAAATAATACTGATTTGTAAATCATATAATTACAAATACAAACAATAGATAAATTAGAAAATTTATTAATAAAAAACAATCACAATAAAGACAATGTGATTGCTAAATTTAGAAATAGATGAACTAATCAGAACAAAGTTACTAATTTTAGATAAATTAGTAATTAAGATTTAAAGACCTTACTTTTTAAGAAGAAGAAGACATAAAGAACAATACAGACACAAAAATAAAACATGTGACAATACAAATTTTGTCAAATATTTTTTTTTTTTAGAACAAAAAATTGTTTAATATTATTATAAACAATTACAGTACTCAGATTTAATTAACAAAATCTTAGCATATGACTACTATCTAAAAGCCCCATTAATAGAAAAATCAGATTATAACAAGTCTATTAATGCAAGTCAAATTAAGGTTTAAACTAGAACTTATTAATTGTTTAAAGCATTAAACTATAAACAAATTTATTAAATAAAGAAATTGACTCTTAAGCATATCAGTGATATAAATAGAATTAAGTTTAACTAGTTAGTTGTCTTTTATATATTGTACAAAAGTTGTAAAAATTTTGTAGAACAAAATTCTTAAGGAAAGGAAAATATTACAAAGTAAATTTTTAGTATAGCATAGTATATTATATTATTAGTAGTTATTATATATTCATTATTGTATTTATATTATATTTATTATTAGTTATTAGTATAGTTATATTATAGTATATAGTAGTTAGATAATAGGATCTTAATTGGCTGTTAGAAGTGTGATACAAACATATGACATTGAGTAACATCTATGATATTACTATTGTTTTACAAATCTCAAGTACCTCTATACAAGTTTCATGTATCCTAGTACAATTTACTGTACCAAATAACACAATACAAGAATCCCAAGTATCTCTTTCATAATCTCCAAATATCTCTGCACAATCCCAAGTATTCTAATATAATTTCCAGATGTCTCTGTACACTCTCAAGTGTCTCTGCATAAACCCAAATACCTTGACACATGTTTTAAGTATTTCAAGTACAAATAACAAATACATATAAATATTGTCTCAACTATCTTTATACAAACTCTACTTGTCTTTATACAATTCCTACTACTCCAAGTACAGTATCAAGAGATGTCACTCAAACCCCTACTACCTCTACTAGATAAAAATATATATAAAGGGTACCTTTTCTCCTTCCTTACCAATTCTAAGTTCCTATACTTCAACTCAGACATAATAATCTTTTAATTATAAAGTGTAATATTTCTTCTCTAAGGTAATTCTTACAGCCAAGGTTGTCATTGTGTATTTATTTAATAAAAGTTAATTTATATACTGTTACTATCTTAAACTATTTACCTGCTGCTGTATAGTAAAGTGAACTACTACACCTTCATCCTGTATATATTTGCAATAGTCAATTACTGTACTAGGTGACCTCAAGAAGGTTGCAAACCTGTAACATTATAAAGTAATAATAAATAAGTTAAAGAAAAAAGAGAAAAATATTAATAAAAAAAAGAAAAAAAGTTTAAAACAATAAGAAAAGAATATCAAAACTATGTTCCAAGTTTTTTTCTTTTCTCTTAAAAAAATTCTATAAAAATAGTATTTTCTCATTCTCTAGTAAAATAAAATTGCTCTCTAGTAGAAAAGTTCTATCCTATAGTACCTTTCTGTCCTTTTGTAATTTGAATCACCTTTAACTTGTAACTTGCTCTAAAAATAAAAATAAAAAATTTAAATAAGATTCTAAAATCAATAAACAAATTAAGTAATTAATAAACTTATACTTCTTTAAGCTCCTTTTCATGATATTCTCAAGGCTATCTTTGACTAGTACCAAATCAAATCCACCTTATCTGCCTTAAGCAACATTACATAACATTGGCAAATTTAAAATACAATTTATCATATTTTTTTCTGTTCTTTTAGTGTTATTCCTGATTGTATACCTTATATCAATATTAAAAAAGAATGATATACAAAAGTTGAGAAAAAAATCAAAAAAAAGAATAAAAAAAGTACTAAAAGAACTAAAAACAGAAACAGCTCAAGGTATATTAGATATAAGTTATACTCTGATAAGATAGACAAGAAAAAAAATATAAGAAGTGTTTAGAGGTTTTGCAGAGTTATGTTTAAAAGTAGAAAAGATATCAACTAAATAGAAGATAGCACAGAGTTATCCAATATCAAAAAATATTGAATGAGAATATAGTTTAAACAATATTTAACTAATAGTAATAATAGAAAGATTATAACAAAGGTATTAATAAAAAGACTAGCTAAAATATTTATAAAAAAAGAAATACTTAGAGGACCAAATTATGAAGAACTTTCAAGCAACTTAACAGAACAACCAATACATATTCTAAATATAATAATAGAATAAACAAAAAAAAAACAAAAAAAATATAAATATTTTGCAAGATATAAAAAAGCATTTGATTCAGTACTGCTTAAAAGACTTGAATTAGTATTGCACAGAGTCAAAATATTCTAAAAAACAATAAAATATATTTTAAATCTTTTTCATAAAAGACAACTAAGAATTATTACAGTTTATGATCTAACAAAAAAAATAATAACAAAAAATAGTATAGATTAAGATAAAATAATATTATTATTAATATGACAACTTTTTATGCTTTACTGTTAAAAAGAATACAAGAAGATAAAAGTTTAGATTATATAATAAAACTACAAATTAGAAAAGATGTGCAATACAACAATATCTCAAGATATCATCAAACAATAATTGCATATGCAGATGATACTACATTAATTGCAAATAGTAAGAAGCAGTTAATAAGAAACTTAGAAATAGCAGAAGAGTTCTTTATAATGAATAATATAGAGATAAATAGAGCCAAATCAAAGTTGCTAGTAATAAACATGAAAGTTTTTTAAAAAAAAGAGAAATGATATTCAAAAAAAGTAATTAATAGAAGAACTGAAAAATAAGATAGTACATTCATTAGAAATATAGCTAAATAACAGAATGCATGTGTACTGATAAAAAAGAAAGCAAAATAAATAATAAGTCAAAATAAAAGATCTCAAATACAAAAAAATAACAATAAGTCAAATTGCATATATAAACAATATAGTATTGTAATAAATTTACTAAAAACTAGCAAGCTGTAACACAAGTACTAAAATTAAAATACAGTTTATCAATTTATCTAATACATAAAATCATATAAAAAAATATATAAAAAAATATAATTAACACAATATAAAGAACAATATAATACTCTAAACAACCTTAACACAACACAGCTACAGAAAACTGATGAAAATATAGCAACAATCTCAACAACCATAACCAATGCATATAATACAATGTTAATGAAACTAAAAACAGAAATTAAACTTGAAATATGGAAAAAACTGTTCATAAACTATAATATATTACCAAATTACATCAATACAATAGTAGGCTCTTTAGCAAAGTCTGAGTCGTAGGTAAATTAACCTAAGCTTTAGCTTTCGAAGATTAAATAATATGTACAAAATGTATTTAGATATTAATAATCAATAAAGAAACTAAGGCAAGACCTCACTTTTAAAAATAATAATAATTATATTATTATTATTATTATTATCTTGTAATTAAATTTTTTAATATGATCTAACAACAAAAATCTTAATAAGAGAGCATATGTTTTCTCTTATTTATATTAAACCTTTAGATATCAACCGAATAAACAACTTCAAATATTAAGTATATAGTTGTCGAATTATATTACTGATTTTTTAACTATAGTATCGATATCTTAAAAAAAAAAAAATTGAACAATGAATAAACATGTATACACGTTGCTCAATATATAAATCCTCGAAATACCAAACATAGTAAAATATTCTAAATTCAAATCCAAAATATAACAAAACTCGTATCAGATCCCAATCCCAATCCCAATTTTAATAAATTTGTACTGTATCGGTATGAACATGCGATGTCTAAGCATTATGTATAAGGTCAAATTTGGCTAAACAGGACAACCCTTTCAAAAAACTCAAAGTTGTACGTAGCAGAGAGAACAAATGTCCAAATACTTGCGTTCAAATATGGCGTAAATAAGTAAAAGTAGAGGTGCAGGCATTTGAACTTAAAAAAGGTAGTTACCCTTGACCTGAAAAATGCATGCACTTCTAGGTAAAGTAAAAATCTTGGGAATAAGCTACAAATTATTTGACAGATATTCTAACATGTTTAGAATCAAAAAATCCCACAGCATTCCGAACCCTACTATTGCTATTGTTTTTTTTCAACGGAATAACACTGGTTTCAATGATGTTTTAGCTTCATTAACCGCTAAAATGGCAGTGCAGAAGGACTTTTCATTACAATTATTGTGGCAATTGGAATATCATTTTCACATTTGCAAGTTAGTACAATTGCAAACCATTTATTTAATGGGATTCTTTAAAGCAACAACTGCTTAGATATAATTAGTTTGTCAAAGGACCCGTGTCCCTGATATAAACAACTTATTTATTAGGATCAAACACTATTATTAATTAGATATCGAGGATTTCGACGCATCTTTACAAAAATATTGTGCGTTTCACTTATATCGGACCAGACATGTTTCATTTATTCCCTAACAAGCTCAGCTGAATAATATTAAACTCAACGATAATCAAATTCGCCTATGATATATTGAGTGCTATCATTGGTTTATGAAAGAATATGTGTTAAAAAAAATTGTTCGGTGAGAGAGCTGATGCCAGTCAAGAAATAAACATTCACAACCCTTGTCCGATTTTGTAATTTATTTTTATTCATAATCTGTACAGAAAAAAACTAGTCACATCATGATAAGGAGAAATCATATTTACTATTTGGCACTGTATATAGTACCCAGATCTTATGCAAGAACTTTATTTTTTAAAGTTGAATAGTCTGGGTACTATTTATGAATCCAGTGATTCATTGGAGTACTTTATGTATTAGGAATATTATTTTCAGGATACTGCCATCTATTCTCTACATGATACAACACTTTGAATCTAGAAAGTTATCATACTTATCAAAGATTTGAAAGGTAAAAAGTCAAAAAACTATTCAAAGCAGACCGAATATATTATAGCAGTAATAAATAGACAACATTATGGTAATTTTTATCTCGTGATTATTGCACTACGTGACTGCATCATATAACCATCCCGTGAGGCACGTTCTTAATATTTGTACGTAACGTAATAAAGGGTTTCATCATAAAGTAAATTTGCATAGGCTTTTTACTTGTGCATGCATTGGAATAGTAAAATCGAAAATCAGAAAAATGTATGATAGTGAGGGTTTAGTTTCATTTAATAAAGCCCGACTCTCGAAAATTTACTGGAATAACCGTACATATGTCATTATAATACAAGATACTGATACGTATATCTTAAGAATATGTATTCGGTTATCTTACAATTTCTTCTTAAGTTGATCCCACGCTTTCTGTTTGATAAAATTATTCGGACCTCCTTTACAGTATAAAGAATTCATGGTATGGGTTTGGTGCTGAGAAAAGGAATGAAATTGACAAAAAATAAAGGTTTGCGGAAAACTGATTTTTATATTATAACTATAATAAGTTATACAAAAAACAAAAAACTTTAAAAAATTATACAGCTGAATTTTATTAACAGCATCTGTTCCTTAAGTAAAAAATGTTTCTAGACTAATTTTGAATTAGTTAAGCTCAAAAAAAAATTTTAATTAATTTGTAGATCTTCCAGGTATTATTATTTCGGATGCCATTATAGTATAGGTCTTGGTTATTTTTTTTAAAAAAAATTAGCATTATTTTTTAATAATTAAAAAACAAAGCTATTAGACCGTTTGAAGTTATAATTTCGTTTAATGTTCCTTTCGAGGCTTAAGCGCAGTGGGGAGGTGGTCAAATTAAACAAACATATCAAAAAAACTCCAATTTTATTGGTTAGTCTGTAGGCACGTGATTTGTTGAAGGCTCGAATATGTAATGGACATTCTGATTGGCTTATTTTCGTTAAAAAATTTTAGCGTGCAAATTTAAACACTAAACCTGACGGTTTAATGGATGGCTTAAACCATTGAAATATAAAACTATAACGGTTAAATTTGGATACCGATATTCAAAACTGATTCGGGATTATTCAATTATGCCGCTTGACATTGCAGAATTTATTTATCATGACTGAATGCATAACATGAAAAATCGTCAAGCAAAGTTACTTGCAAATTGTGATGTATTCTTTGTTTACAAAACATCTTAATTATGCATTTTTGTATACCTACAAAGCTACAATATTTGAACTTGAATTTGCATTAACAATCAGTAATCATTATTTGTTGGCGTCGCGCCTGATGAATTTTGCTTAAAGTCATGCGTGTATGCGTTGATGCATTTTTGATTATTACAAAAACGAACATAGTTATTGGCGCTATTGATTGATCGTCAACATACGAATATGATCAAGAATAAGATGCATTCAAAACCTTTCAAATATTTAAGAAACTAGACCTTGGCATTCCTAGCCTCATTCGTGAAAGTTTTACAAAATTCTTAAAAAAAAAAACTTGTAGCCCAAAAAGAATTCTTCTACATACTATTAAAAAATGGCAAAACTCACTTTCAACCCTTCAATTTCCATTATTGCATTTATTCTTTCAGTTATTTCATGTGCTACTGCGTCATCTTTACGAGGGCGTGCCTTTTTGAATAATTATCAACCCTTCGTCGTATTTGAAAATGCTAATGAGAATATCGCGAGTACCGAAGCCTCTAATGTTAACTTATTAGATATCTCTGCCCTTAACGCTGCAGAAGCCGCTACCTCAGTTGACAACGAACAACAAACTACTTTCCTGCTCAGCAAACGTGCATTTTTAAATAATGGCTTTCAACCTTTTTTCCTACTTGAAAATGCTAATGAGAATATTGCGTCTGCTGAAGCCGCTAATGTTAACCAATTCGATTTGGAATCTCTGAACGCCGCAGAAAACGCAGCCAGTGTTGATCATGAGCAAGCAACAACTTTCTTATTAGGCAAACGTAGTTTCTTAAATAACGGTGGCGGCACTCCTTTTGTCATATTTGAGAATGCAAATGAGAATATTGCGTCCGCCGAAGCTGCTAATGTTAATCAATTTGATATCCAAGCTCTAAACGCCGCAGAAACCGCTACCAGTGCAGATCATGAACAACAAACCACCTTCTTATTGGGAAAACGTAGTTTCTTACAACAAGGATTTCAGCCTTTTGTCGTATTTGAAAATGCTAATGAGAATATTGCGTCCGCCGAAGCTGCTAATGTTAATCAATTCGATTTGGAAGCTCTGAACGCCGCAGAAAACGCTGCCAGTGCAGATCATGAACAACAAACCACCCTCTTTTTTGGAAAACGTAGTTTCTTAAATAACGGCGGCGGCATGCCTTTTATCGTATTCGAAAACGCTAATGAAAATATTGCATCTGCTGAAACTGCTAACGTTAATCAACTTGATATCGAAGCTTTGAACGCTGCAGAAGCTGCCACTAGTACCGATTTTGAATCCGCAACATCACTTATAGTTTAGCAAAAATTGTAGAATAGTTGTGAAGGGACTTTTTGGGTGGTAGAACGTACAAAAAAAAGAAAAAGTTGTATAATATATCTATATTTGTATATTTTAATCACAAAAATTTGTTTTCTCTTAATCAAAAAATTTGTCTCTTAATCAAAAATATTTGAATATTAAAAAATAAAATCGATATGTTTTAGAAATATTTCTATATTTATTGGAGTTGATTATATCAACCAATGCGTTTACCAATAAGTAGTATAAGTAATAACAACGTTATATTGTTTAGGCTCGGGAATGATAGCTAAATGTTAAGGGAATAAAAAACTTTAAAATTATAATAGACTAGGAAACTAGTCACGCACACAAGAAAGTATTCACCTTGCTTTAATATGATCTAGGTTAAAAATAAGTCGTAAATTTTAATTTTCTACTAAAATTTAAAGCGAATACTTTCTTGTAGGAAATGTACACATATTTCTTTTATAGTTTAATTCCGGTATATAATCTAAATATTTATTTACGGATTTCCATCGTAAATAAAGTTTGATTTAATTCTATAAGTAAATTTATTTTTTCAAAATTTGAAAACAATCACCAGGACAAAACGCTTCAGTGTAATTTCAGTTATAACGACATATAGTGTTACCGGTTAAATTAATTTCCAAGATTGAAATGCTAACTAGAATAAATAATTTTACCAAGACAGAAATCTTGGTTAACCAATATAAAAAGCAAATTTTGATTTGATTCAATTTATTTAAATATATATATATGAATTGAATATTAAAATATCTCACATTAACCTTATTTTTTACCTTAGTTTTTTAGGTGAGGCATTGTTCGAGTATGATGCATGTGAAATGTTCAATAAGACGCTATATGACTTTTATAATGAACTATCAAAATGTTCTTTTCGTTCTGTAAAAGAATTTTTTAATAAAATCGTCAATTCAATATAGATGATTAATTAAATATTATAGGCTCTTGACGTAACTGTTTGAGAAGTAATGACATATTTACGCAATCACAATAACAATAACTTGCAAACAAGTTACAATATTATTTACCCATCTCTGCAGATTTTCGATAATATAAGAAGGCCTTGTATTCGTCCTTTTTGACTCCAATTCCTTCTTTATAATATTCTGCATATATACAATAATATTCAGCTGCTTTATGTCCGTCCTTGCCGACTCCGATTCCTTTTTCATAACAATACCCAACATTTAAAGTTCCTTCAACATGACCCATTTCTGCTGACTTTTGATAAGAATTGAAGGCCATTTGTTCATTTTTGACTCCAATTCCTTTATAATATTCGGCTGCCTTATAATAACATTCTCCCGCTTTATATTTATCCTCTTCAACTCCATTCCCATTTTCATAACAATATCCAACCATATATACACTATCAGCGTCCTCCATCTCTGCAGATTTTTGATAATAAATGAATGCCTTATGTTCATCCATCTCAACTCCAGCTCCGTCATCATAACAGATTCCAACATTATATATCCCACCAACGTGCCCCATATCGGCTGATTTTTGATAATAAATGAATGCCTTATATTTATCCTTTTCTATTCCAATTCCTTCATCATAACAGACTCCAACATTATATGTTCCACTAGCGCTCCCCATCTCTGCAGATTTTTGATAATAAATGAATGCCTTATTTTCATCCTTTATAACTCCCATCCCTTTGTCATAACAATATCCAACATTATTTGTTCCAGAAGCGTGCCCCATCTCTGCTGATTTTTGATAATAAATGAATGCCTTATGTTCATCCTTTTCAACCCCAATTCCATTTGTATAACAATATCCAACTTTACATGTTCCACCAGCGTGCCCCATCTCTGCTGATTTTTGATAATAAATGAATGCCTTATATTTATCTTTTTCAACTCCAATTCCTTCATCGCAACATACTCCGATGAAAAATATTCCATCAGAATGGCCCATATCAGCTGATTTTTGATAATAACTGAATGCCTTATGCTCGTTCTTTTCAACCCATTTACCATAACGACAACAACTTGCAAGAATGTTATACAAAATAGGATCGAATTGATTATGTAAGCAGTAATTAATAACATTATCTGAATTTTGCTTCTTTTTTGCTAGAAATTGCTCTAATGTTTCAAGAATTGAATTAGAACCATTGCCTTTTGACCTTTCTTCATTATACAGATTACACATTTCTTTAATGATTTCATTAAGAAACAAATCCTTATCTTCTTCTAAGCACAATTGGGTAATTTCGTTGGATATTTGAATAACATCTGATGAATTGTCGATTTTTTCTAGCTGATTTACAATTATCATTTTTACGTAAAAAAAAGGATTATGTTGCATATGGATTCATTAAATCTGAACTTATTTGAAGATATGTATGTACCACATTACGTAACGTCTCTTGGCGCAATAATCAAATCATCAAATTAGTGAATATCGATATAAAGTCATACATCATTTTAAATATGTAAATGTTTTTCTTAGAGCTAGATATCATTTCATTTGACAATATTCATTTACCTTCTATACTATTACATATTACAGCATAAAGTCGCGTACTTTACATCTACACATATTTGTAGGAATGTTACGGTCCGACAAAGACTGTGGTCCAGATCGGTTTTTGAACCGGTTCAAATAGTTTCTGGTCCAAAAATTAAGACCGGTCAAAATAAGTCTGTCCAAATAGGGATTGGAACCGCCTAAAATTTTTCTTAATCGTTTAATCGTTTAACCGTTTAATTTGGCCGGCATTAAAATAATTCCGGCCCATGACCAACATAATTCTGCCCGGAACTATGGAGCAATTTTTAAACGGTTAAACGGTTCCAATCCCTATGTCCAAATAAGAAACATCGATCATCGTGATTATATACCGTATGCAGCGATGAAAGATAATACGCAGAAAACAATAACCAAGTAATGTGTGTGTTTATTTTTTAATTACAGAATATATATTATCATATGTAAAAGCGATCTTAATTTCTAAAGACCTTATTATAAAAAATGCATAATTGGCTAAAGCTGAGGGAAACGAAGTAAAGCCTTACTCTACAGAATTTCAGCTTCCAGTTCAATTGATCCTGATTTGGGTTCTGAATTCAAAAATTGTACCTAAAGTGGGTTCATCGTTGGATACTGAAATCTTTAGTTTAAAGCATAGTAACTGACTCTTAAAATATAGTAATTGATATTTAAAATTCCCGGTATGATTTTAATATAAAAACTACCTACATTACAGGTTTTACCGACTAATTTCGCTACAGTTGATGTTACACGACTGATCCTTCACCCGGTGTGCAATATATAAAAAAATTATTTTACAATACCAGATCATCCTTCTAGTACATGTCTTTTATTTATAATAAAAATGGTGCTGGATTAGTAATAATAATATCCTGATCCTCATAGGCAAGTTTGTCTGATTGGCTAATAAATTCAATTTAATTTTACATTATTTATACAGTTTAGAGTACTTTTCAAAAAAACG
>CAJVQA010004626.1:0-17303 GCA_910591915.1 Cetraspora pellucida
TAAATAGTTATATGCGTTTTTTGACGAACGAATTTTTTAGTTAATTTTTGTGCAATGGATTTGCAGAAAGAGTTTTTCCAAATCCATTTGTTAATATCTATTGCATATTAGTTGTTGATAGTTTTTTTGATAATAAAGACTATTCTTTTTTAAAATCTTTTTATCAGAAAGGTTTTTCATAACTATAAACATACTTATTATATTGTTGTTGATGATAAGTGTGATTCAACAAGCATTATTATATGAAAAAAACAAATTTTATCTAATATTGCTAATCTTATTCACAATTTTTACATTTTTAACTAATACAAATTATTTCACATATAGACCTAAAGAAGCTTTAAACTATTATTATCACAAATTTTATATATCTTTTATACAGAATTTTGCCATATCTCATGTGCTGATAAAAATTTTTTTAAGATATTAAATATTAATAAATGCAAATACATATGCTGTTCAATTATATTAAGAAATGTTTCTCAAAGATTCTTTGGACAAAAAATAAATTTTTTTGGAATTTTAGATAATTTTAAATAAAAACTTATACTAATAAAATTAAATACTTCATAAGCCAAATGCAAATTATAAGATATAGTTTTTGAATAAGTGTTGTATTTTAATTATATTTTAATAACTTTTTTAAGATGCTATTGACAAATTTGAACCTTAATATTCATTCAACTTTGTTGTGCAGCTGATATCTATATAAAATTCTTGTTAATTAAAAAGAAAACAACCTGATCTAATTCTAAATTTTTTAATAATTCTAAAAAAGAAGCCAGAATTTCTGTACATGCATCATTTTTTTTATTTGTTTCTTCAACAATTAAATAGCCTATTATGAAGCCAGCATCATTAAATTGTCTAATAACAGAGTATTGTTCATATTGTCACAATCCAAAATAGGATCATAAATATTTCATTTAAGTTACATCATATAATGAAATAATAATATATAGTAATTATTATAGCATATAGTATATAGAGCATAATTAGTAGATAAAGCACATAGAGCATAACTAGTAGATATAGCATATAGAATGTAATTAGTAGATATAGTATAATCAATATAATTAGTAGATATAGCATATTGAGTGTAATTAGTGAATATAACATAATCAATGTAATTAATAGATATAGCATATAGAGTGTAATTAGTAGATATAGCATATAGAGAAAAAGTATATAAGTAATGTGGTTATAATGTAATAAAAACAAGTCTCGCAGTATATCTAATAAAGAAATACTTACCTTTAGTACTCGCCCAAATCCAATGCCTCTTTTGAGTACTAATTTATCCAATATTACATGAGAAACTTTGTAGACTCTATGAATAGGAAATTTTAGAGCTAATATTTTCTATATTATAACAATATTTTAGTGCATTCATCTTATATTTTGCATCAATGATAATTTCATAATTTTTTTAACATTATTTAAAAAAAAGGTGTTATAAATACTATAAATTTGATTTATACATTCTCATTAATTAAAACTATATTATATTTATGCTCTTCTAAAAAAGTTTTGTTGAAACTAATTAATTACTATCTTGAGTATACTTTTGTTTAATTAAAGTAGTCCACTATGCATGTACTTGTTTTTAAGTTAAATTTAAATTTTTTGTTCTAATTGTCTAAAAATTTCACTTAAACTAAGAAATAAATATTTTTTTATTCATATTTAATTTTCTTACTAACACTATATTTTTCAGAGTGCTTATAAAATATAGAATGTTTAAAATAAGCAAAAGCATAATTAGTTTCTGTATTAATAATAATTTTAATATTACCTTTACAATTATATTGCAGTATTAATCAATGATCTCTTTGTTTTTCAACATTTTCATGTTTTTTAGAATGTATTGCAAGATTTTGGCATTGTAAGCATCTATAATGAAATGTAATCTATATAGTTTTCTTTGAATTATATATATCTGTATAACTAATTATAATATTGTAATAAAAATAAAGTTAAATTATACAGTTATAAATTATAAATATTTGTATATATATACAAGTTACTCTAAAACAGTTATATATTCAAACCAAATTTATATATCAATATATTTAAAATTCTTAATTTAGTAATTTACTTATAAAACTTTCAATTTACTAATACTAATATACTTTTCAATATAGTAAATTTTTTGAAAATCTTTATTAATAAGATGAATTACCTTACTATATATAGAGTGTATAAAGATAATAACTTATATATAAAGATATATACAGTACTTATATGTAATAATATTCATCATTTTCATCTATTATATTTACTATTTTTTTAATTGTTCTTATAACCATCTTCAAAATTTTCAAGAGAAATATTAGATTCAAAGTCAATATTAATTAATTCATTTTCTATATATTCATCTGTATTAATTTTAATAATTTTATTATATAATTATTGTGCTATTTCTTTTAAAATAATTATTAAAGTTTTTTTAATATTATTAAATAGTTTATAATAGATAAAAGATTGTTGCTAGCATAACAAACAAGTATTTAAATATTTATTTTTATTAAAAAATTGTTTCAAATTAATTGTTTTTTTCCAGCTTGTATACTCTTTAAAGCTTTGTATATTTTTTATTTTTAATAAAAATAAAAATAATAATATTAACTATATATAAAATAATTCTTGTCTGCAAAATATAACAATAATGATAATATGTATAATAAAGTAAAATCTGAAACATTATTGATGCAGATCATGGCTAATATAATATTTAATCATTATTTCTATAATTTTAATTTTATTGGTTAGTAGTAACATGTTTTGCAGAAAATTCAGAATGTTATTAGGATAGTGGAGTGTAAAGAAATATAAGTGGATAAATTGTGATTTAATTTAACATTGCTAGTGACTGATAAGCATAGTACCAGATTGAGAAGATTGTCTTTTGGCTTTATCAGTAATGATTTGGTTATCAAGTATTATAATAAGCCAGAGTTTTTTATATAATAAGAAGTGTCTAGTTATATAGCTATAATAGTTAGTATCAGGTAAGTATAAGTATAAATATAGTATATGATTGTAAAAATAACTTGTAACTTGGTCTTCTAAATAAGTAAACTAAAAGAGTTGTTTGCCTTTTAAAATTTTATAAATGCAAGAAAAGATTTGTTTCCAATTCAGTAAGCTTGAATTTTATTTAATTATTTTTTTTTTTAACTTAAGCAGTCATACTAGTACTTTATTAAGATTTTTGAAATTACTTTTGCAATTATATAGATTTACCTAACAACTAAGTCTAGCATCACCTGGCTACCCAAAGGCTATTTAAATACAACCTGCTGCACTACTTCAAGCAAAAGTAGGCTACTTGTCTGACTACTTAAAGTCTATAGTAGAAGGGTTATTTCCCTTTATGACAAGTTTCAACATTGTTTTTGTAATTTTTTTATTAATTCTATTCTTTTTTTCTTTTGCTAGTTTTTTTTTTCTTTAATCTTTTGCTGACTTGCCTTTTCTTTTTTCCTTAATCTTTTGCTGATTTGCCTTTTCTTTCTTCTTTGGATCCTTTTTTTTAGCTTCTTTTTTCTTTATTTTGGTCATTATGCCTTCTTTTTTTTCTTACTTGTTGAACTTTTCACACTGTATCCTCCAAATCTGTTCATAGAATGTGTTCCATGCTGTCTTTGCTACCTTCTTTATAAACTGCTGTCTCATCTTGGTATTTAGAAGTTGTATTAGTCTTTCTTGTGTCTTTTCTAAAATTAGGGCTTTGATTAAAGCTTCTCTCATCTCTATTTCTTTTGCTTCATTTTTTCCAAAGAGTGCTATATATAATACATATGGTGAAATGTGAGTTTTTTCTTCTTCTTTCAACTCTTTTCAAGCTGTTGTGATAGTTACTTTTTGGATTTGTTTTTAAAGATTTGTTTGTCCTTTGCATAATGCCAAGTGTGACTGTGTTTTTTTAACTTTATCTTGACATACTTGACATTCTGTTGTTGTATATATGTTTGGTTATCTTCTGTTAAATTCTTCTAAGGTTGGAAGTTTATCTATCATATACTTGATAAATGTATATCTTTTTGTACTACTTCTTCTTGTTGTGCTAGGTATCTCTTTAGTTGCTTTAAGTTTTTTTCAGAATTGTGTTTAATTATAAATTACAATTTCTGTTTTTGGTTCTAACTTTTTAATTGCTTTTGTTTCTTATCATTCTGCTCCTAATCTTGCATTTGTTACCAATTTGCATAACAGTCTTGCTAGAATGTCAGTTTATCTGTTTTTCCACTTTAGGCAGTACTTTATCTCTTTACAACTGACTTTTTCTATCTGTATTACTTTCTCACTTGTTGTTCTCTTTTTTGCTAGGCTATCAGCTTTGTTGTTTCACTTGTTCTTGCTATGACTTTTGACTTTTATTAACTCTATTTGTATATTTTTCATATTAATAAGATCTATAATCTTCATTATTTATATTGCATTTTTCTTCTTAAGGATCTTTATTCTATCTATTTGCTCTAAACCTTTGCTAATATTTCTTATTGCAGCATTACTGTTTGTATATATTTCTACTTGTCTTTCTTTTGGTATTGTCAGAATTGCTGCCTATATTGCTACTAATTCTGCAATTATTGATATCATCCATCCTTCTAGCCTTAGTAATATTTCTACTTCTGACCACTCTTGCATCTTATTTGTCTAAATCCATCCTATACCCATGTTCTAAGCTATTAATTCCTTTCTGGTCTTAGCATTTGCTGCACCATCTGTGTATATAATAAATTTGTTCTTGTCTCTTGTTAAGTTTTTTCTTAGTTCTTTATGATTTCTTAGTTAATATTCTTATCTAGATTTTGTCATTTGATTATCTCTAGTTCTAGCTCTTCTATCACTATACAATTTATAAGTTTTTGCTTATTATTTCTTAACTTCTCTATTTCTATTTTTTCTGTTAATTGGTCTAATGCTAACTTGATCTTGTTGTTACTTTTCTCTATTAATGTATCAGAAATTACTCTAATATTGTTGCTTACTCTAATTCATTGCTTGCAGCTGCCTTTTATCTATTCTTCTTCTTCTATACATTTGCTACATTTGCCAGTATTTTACTAAAAGCTTCTTTTTCTTTTTCTTTACTATCTTTTCTAGCCACCTGCAGTCTGGGCATCATATATTATTCATTCCTTTTTTCTTTTATCTTCTGATATATACTTTTACTCTATCTTTATCATTCAAGTATTGTGTCTGTTTGTCTTAAAACCTTCTTTAACTTCTCTGTTTAATGTTCTTTTAAGTATCTTTAGCTTTATTTCTTTAAACAATTCAGCTTTTTTGCTCTTGTAACTGTTGCCATGTGATTAGACTTTCACCTTTTGCATCAAGCAGTTGATTTAAGTATAAAAAATTCTGTTCATTTTTCTGATAAGATAGCCTATTAGGCTGCTTCACTTATTTTAGTTTCACTTTTTTTTCACAAATATGTTTCCAAGAGCTCTTGTATTCTGGTATCATGTTTAAAGGTTCTCTATAAGTTACTTTCAGTTCTTATATTTATTCCTCATTCTCTTGCTTTTATTATTATTAAACATGCTAGGTTGTTCTTCCAACATCCAATATTAGCTAGCATCTCTTTTAGTTTCCAAATATTCTCTATCAAGTCTGCTCTTTGACAGCCTTGTGTTATTCTTAGCTTCATTAGCTGTCCTAATTTATCTTGTTTGTTTAATCTTTCTAGCAGACTACTTACTTGCTTTATTACTAGCTCTTGTTGTAATATTTTATATCTACTAAGATCTTTATGTTCTATTATACAATTTTCTAATATTCTTTGCAAATTGCTCTTCTGCTTTGCCAGACAAATCATTAGTTAATATATTTTATATATTCCTTTTTTTGAAATCTTGATTAACTGAAGCATATAGCTTAGTTTTGAGATTATTACTATGTTGTTTATATATGTAATCTGGTTTATTGTCATTTTTTTGTATTTTAGATCTTTAATAATTTGACTAATTATCCTTTTAGCTTTCTTTTTAACTAATACTTCTCACATTTTGTTGTTTAACCATATTCCTAATGAATGAACTATTTTGCTTTTTGGTTCTTCAAATATTCTGCTTTTTTCAAATGTTACTTTTCTTTTTCTTTTCTGATCTTTGTATTCATTACTAGCAATTTTGATTTTGATCCATTTATTTTTATATTATTCATTTTGAAAAACTCCTTAGCTATTTTTAGAATCACCAATAACTGGCTCTTGCTGTTTGCAATCCAAGTTGTATTATCTGCATATGTGATTGCTGCTTGGTTATATCTTGTAATATTATTACACTGATTTCTTCTTTGATTGGTTGTTCGACTATATACCCTAAATTTTCTTCTTCTTGTACTCTGACAAGTAATGGATCATAAAAAAAGCACCATATTAATGTTGATATTACTTCTTCTTGGTCTATTCTGTCTTCTGTTGTTACTTCTTCTGTTAATCTATAGGCTGTAATTATTCTTAATTGTCTTTTATGAAAAAAATTTAAAATGTATTTAATTGTTTTCCTAGGTATCTTGACTCTCTGTAGTGCCAATTCAAGACTTTTTAATAGGACTAAGTCAAATGCCTTTTTTATATTTTGTAGAAGTATTTATATTTCTTTATTCTTTTTCTTTACTTCTTCTATTATTATATTCAGAATATGTACTGGCTGCTCCATTGAGTTTTTTGATAATAGATGAAAGAAGTGCCAGACATGAAAGTGATTAAATATGTTTATTTATCTTTTTTAAAAACTTAATTAGTTATAAAATATATATTCTGAAGATGTAAAAACCTAGTGAAGTGGTCAGGTTGTTAAGCTTCCAAGTGGTAGGTTGGGTGTTCAAATCTCATTGATAGCAAAAATTTAGATAATCACTTATATAATATTTATCTTACAGCAACTGTTACTAATAATTAGATTAATATACTTGTAATGATAATCATACCAGCATGACTAAAGGTTATAAGGAATCTGTGCAATGTTGAAATTACACAAAGGAATGCAAACTGACAAATCAGATAGTACACACACTAGATAAGTCCTTGTGGTCATGTAAATCTGTTAAAATTAGGTAACAAAAAGTTTATTTAAAAAGACCTGAATAAAGAAAAGCTAAATCTTTGATGACTCTACTGTAAAGGCTAGCTTAGAGAAATGGATACCAAGATTATACTATCTGATTATAGTAGCCAAACAGGCAAGAACCTTCAGATTAGAAGTCTCAGAGGTATCACCAACTAGGCTGCCAAAACAAATTGAAAAAAAAGAATATTAGGCCAATCTGATATATCAATAGACTAATAGTAGTTCTATACAGATTATCTGGATTGTAAGTTTGATAAAAAAGCAGATAAAAAGACAAAGGTATACTAAAGTACCAGGGTTATGCTGTAAAGTAGATGCTGAAATCTAAGTAAACTCTATAAAAGCATAGTAGTTTAATGGTTAAATCCTGATCACAAGTATTGGTTCTGCTATAGTGATATCTAGGTCAGCTATAAAAATGAATACAGAAGGCTCTAGGGGGTTTACCTTGAGGATAAAATAGTCCTAAGGTTAAGACAATGATCTGAACATCAGATATAATTTAATGAAGTTAACAAGTTTGCAGGTTTAGAGAGTTTAAAATAGAATATCCAAGCAGAGGTGTTAGGTACAACAATTGATGAGGAACCTTCAGGCAGATTTCTTAAATAAGTAATATAGAAAAGTTATATGTGTAGCCAATTGTATACTTTTTCTGTAATAATTCACTAAACCATATTTAATATTGTTAAATAAAGTTAAAAAACCCAAGAGGTTACCTTAATACCAAAAAAAAATAAAAATAAAAATAAAATGTATATTTTGTTTTTAGGTTTATTATTTTGATCAAATTTGTTTTTTTTTAATTAGTACTGATTCAAATATTTATAATTATTTTACAAAAAAGTTTTGTTAATATATTAATTTTTTGTTTTTTTTTGTTCAAAATATTATTCTATTTTTTTTCTTTATAAAAACTTCAATTGAATTTCAATAAAGTTAAAGACATAGCCTTACCTTTAAGAGTAGAGTATATATAAATCATTTTTTATATAATCTTTATAGTACAATATAATTTTTATAAAAAATAAGTCTTTGTTACTAATAAAACTTTTTACTATTACAATTAATTTTATCAAATTTTTATATAATATAAAATAAGATATATTCTTTATAATAGTAAAATTTTTAATAGATAAAATATTTTAAAAAAATATATTTATATATATTATAAAGTTTTCTGTAATGCCTTCAAATATTCTGTAGTTACACAAAATTGTTAATTATAATTGGTCCAAATCATATGATCTTTATATAATTTATATAAACAATTTATAATATCTAATTTTTAAATATATATATCTTAATCAATATTAAACCAATTTTAATAAATTTACTATCATTAAAATTAGAAAATTATATTCTACAATTTTTAATTAATATTTAAAAACTGTTTATTTAAGAAAATATTTTTTTATTTTAAATTAAATAAAAATTTATTATAAGTTTTATATATAATTTGAAATTATATATATACTCTACTTTTAATATTTAAAAATATTATTTTATTTTATAGTACTTAATTTTCTTTATACAAGTTATTTTTTTATAATTTGTTTCTTTGTTTGTAAGTATATTTGTTTTGTTATTCTACTTCTTTTTATTATTATTTTTTAAACTTAATTAATTTTAACTCAAAAAATATTATAATAAGATAGTTGTATAACTCTTTTTGCTAATCACCAAAACACAAAACTAACAAAAAAGAAAATAGAGTATTATATAAAAACCAGTATTAAAACTACAGTTAAAGACTTAGAAAAAAAGAAAGAGTACTTAAAACAGACTTAGCAAGTGTAACAACAAAAAAAAATAAAAAATATAGTAAGTAAAAAGAAAACAAGCTTGATAAAATAAAAACCAAAAAGAAAATTTTAGAGCAACAATATTGACCTGAAATTGCAAATTATTTTGGAGCATTTAAGCATATGAAAGAATAAATAAACAAACATATACAAAAATAGACAAAATTGACATATAAGTATTACAAAGTATGCATAATAAAAATAATTTAAGAATAAGTACACAAACATAGCTAAATATTAATGTAAATAAAACAAAAAGATTCATAATACTAAAGTTAGTAAGTAAAAAGGCAGAGGCAATATTAAAACTTATAAATAGTAAAGAGTTAGAGCAAGAACTAGCAAATAGAGACAATCACTTTAATGTGAAAAATATAGTGCAGCAACATTATAGAAAACAGACTTAATAAAGATGATAATGCTAAGAAAAATATATAAAGCAATAATTAAAATAGATATAAAAGATCTAACTAGTATAAAAAAATAGGCAAAAGAAATAAATCATGTAAGCTAACATCCAATAAAAGTAAAAACTATGAGCAATAAGAAGAACCAAGTGATACTAAAAAAAAAACTAATTATATTAAAAATGTATATAGAGAAAATAAGACAAACAACAGAAGCAGAAGATATAGTAATGAATAAAAAAAAAACTTTAACAGAATACAAGTGAAGAAAAAAAAGAATAACAAAAAATAAAAAAGAATAAAGAAAACACAGAAGACACAATGATAGTAGCAGAAATAGTGAAAATAAACAAATATATAGAAAAAAAATTAAACCATTAAAAACAAATATAATACAGAAAGATTGTTAAGACATAATAGCAGCAATTAGAAATTAGAAAAAAGAAGAAAAAAGAAGAAAGAAATAGAACTATGAAATAAAGAAAAGAGCTTTATAGAGGTATTATTAAAACAAAATATATAGTTATCTTCAAACAATAATTATAACAAAAAAACAATATATATAGCAAAGATATTAGTATACAATGTGTTAGGCAGCTTAAAAGAAAAAAAAATAAAGTTTGTAGAGAGACTACTTGTATCTAACAAACATGCTTTAGAAGTCAAAAAAGTATTTAAAAAAGAAAATGCTTAGATTGTAATTACTTTTAATTGTAAACATAATGAAGAAAAAGTAATTAGCAAGATCTAAAGAAAATATAATAACTGGTTTAGAATAATCTCTAATACAAAAAAATACAAAAATAAAAGTGAAAATGAGAAAAAAAAAAAAAAAAACGAATAATGAGAAAAAGAAAAATACAGAAGTAAAAAAAAAGATAAAAGACAAAATGAAGAGTCAAAGAGCAGAAAATACAGATACAAAAGACAAAGAAAACTTAGTAATGCTTACTATATGACCTATCAATAGAAATTTCAAAGCAAGAGATCAAGCATTTGGTAAGAAAAGTAGAAAATATAGTTTCATATAAAATAAGAAGGAGTACATATAGGATGAAATAGTAATTAAAGTAAAGAAAGATGTAAAACAGATATTTTCATAGATAATTGCATTGAGAAATAAAAAACTAGTAAAAATAACAATAGGTGAAGAAGAAAAAAAAAATGCTTTACAGCAAGACTAAAAGAAATACCAAAAGAATATCTAAATTAATTCTTTTAAGAAAGCTTAAGATTAGGAAAGCAATGGCAGTATACATATACTGAATAGATAAGAAAAATCAAGAAACTATATAGTAGTGTTATTTAAAAGCCAAATAGACATGAATCTAGCTATTAAGAAAAAAGTTTAATATAATAAAGTCCTAATGTTCTAGGAATTTAAAACTTAAAAAGATGACAAAAAAGTACATAAAGGCAGCAATAAAGTGCAAAAGACAGAAAAAAGAAAAAGAGATACAAGAAGATACAAGCTTTGAAGAAGAATTAGAAAATGCAGAAGATCTAATAAATAAATACAAAAGAAAAGTAGTGTCAAGAAAAAGCAAAAGCAATTAGAGAAGTAAAAACTATAAAAACAAAGTACAAGATAAAAAAAACATAACAACCAAAGACAAGAGTCAAGAAAGAATAAAGAAGAAAAAAAAAGTTCAAATCTAGTTACAAAAAAGAACTTTTCATATTGAAGATATTCTAGACCTAATACAAAAAAATTAGAAAGACTGAAAAAACACAAAGAAAAAAATGAGATAGGCCAACTTAACCACTTCTAAAAGTGTCACAGTTGAACTAATAAATATAAACAAGAAAATTAAGAAGTTCTTGCAAAGTGAAAAAGAGGTGTTTAAAGAAAGGTGAGAAATAGAAACTCTTTGTTAAGAAGAAGAAATGTGTAATAAAAAGAAAAAAGAAGTTAAAAATACAAAAACAAAACAAAGATTATTAAAAAAAATAAAAGAAAGATAAAAAAAAAATTAAGTTGATATATCACAATGTTAATAAACTCAAGACCAAAGGGTGAAAATTGGAAAATATACTTGATTAGGCAGAAGAAAAAAAAATTATAATAATAGAAATTATAGAAACAAATTTTATATAGAAAGAAAAAGAAAATGTTTAACATATATGTTAAACAAAAGATATGTAGAATTTTAAACAAATGCAATAGAGAATAATAAGAAAGGTTTGGATATTGGAATTATAGTTAACAAACAATAGAAAAAGCACATAGGTGCTATCAAGAAAATAAGTAAATATATGATAAAGATTACACTATACTTTAAACAATTGAAGTTAATAGTGATTGCAGTCTATATACCATTAAATAATAAAGTAATAAGAAAAATTATTTAGCAAAAAATTATAAAAATGGTCTTAAAAAAAAAAAGACAAATACAAATTATTGTAATGAGTAATTTTAATTATACAATAAACAATATTTTAGACAGATAACATTCATATATAACAAATTATAAAAGGTTGCCAATCCTCAATTAGATGAAGAATCAAGACTTTAGAAACATATATAGAGACATAAATATGACAAGTTAACAATATACATAGTTAAATAAAGAAGCAGCAACAAGAATTAATTATATATAGATATCAAAGAAATTAGTCTCAGATTTGCAAAAAACAGAAATTAACAAAGTAGAAAAAATTATGAAGAGTGATTACAGAATAGTAATAGCAGAGGTATAGATCAAGCATATAGTAACAGAAAAAAGCAAGACAGAGATTAAAAGAAAAAGATAATCAAAAACAGTATACTTATATAATTAAGCAAAATTAGAAGACTAAAAAAATTATGTACAGAAGTTACAAAACTGACTAAAAAGAAAAAAGGTGTTAAAAAACATTCACAAAAAAGAACAAGATGAAAAAAAAAGTAAAAAAGGTAAACAATATATAGGATATAATAAAAAAAGCAATTATTATAGTAGCAAATAAACATATACCTAAGAAAAAAATATACAACATAATAACAAATAGAAAAAAAAGTTAAAGAGAACAGCAACAAAAGGAAAGCATTATTAAGCTTCAAAAATTAATTAAATATGTAAAAACAAAAAGAATTCAAATAATAATAGAAAAACAATTAAAAACATTAGATAAGAAAATTGATATAAAATTACCAAGATTACAAAAACAATAGTCAAATGCATAGATAAAAAATATGAAAACTTGGAAAAAGCTATTATTAAAAAGAAAAAAAAATTAGAAATGAATACAAAGAAAATAAATAGAAAAAAATATAGATTAAAGGTGTAAAATGATCAAAACAGATCAGAAAAAGATAATAGCTAATTTTTTGAATAAGTCTTATAAGAAAATAGTACTTGACAAATTTATTTACAAGTAGAAGAAGAAACAAATTTGCTAACAAGCCTAGAAGATATTAGAGTAGAAGTAGCAAAATATTACAAGAAGCAATTTAGAAATACTAAATTAAAAGAGATATCAAAAGAGTGAAAGGAAATATATAAACTTATAGGCTTCCATCAGTCCAATGCCACTATCGAAAGTTTGTGCTACCTCTTTACTCAGAATTTCCAAGTGAGTTTTCATCTCTTCAGTTTCTTAGTCTTCTATGCCTGGTAGTTTTATTGTAGGTTTGCCCAAAACCTTATACAATACCAGTTTTACATTCCTCTATATACATATATCATGTAACATTACATTTCGCATAGATGCCCTGAGCTCCCAATGTCAGGTGGGACCTAACTTGGTGTATCTAAGATTACAGATACCCAAAACCCAACCGATTGGCAAAAGACAGTTATCATAACACAGATATAATTTCCAAAATTCATCATTCGTGAGAATTGAACCTTAGACCTGTCACTTGAGGGTTGACAATCTATCTACTTCACTAGATTGCCATACCCATAATATTTTTATTAATATAGTAGCTTTTTTATAATCCATTATTAAAAAGAATACAAGAAGATGAAAACTTAAGTTACATAGGAGAGCAATAAGTCAAAAAAGGCATGCAATGCAGCAACATTACAAGATACTATCAAGCAGCAATTGCATATACAGATAATATAATATAAGTTGCAAATAGTAAAGAACAGCTAATAGAAATATTAAAGATAGCAAAAAATTTTTTAAAATAAATAACATAGAGATAATAAATTTAAATCAAAGCTGTTAATAATAAATATAAAAGTAAAAAAAAAGAAGTGATTTTTAAAAAAAAGCAAGATAACAGAAAAAATAAAGAACAAGATAGTTTGCTTACTAGAAATATATGACTAAATAACAAAATAAGTAAAGTACTAGTAAAAAAAAAAAAGCTAAAGAAATAATCAGCTAAATAATAAGAGATCTCAAATACAAAAAAATAACAATGAGTCAGATTGTATATATAAATAATATAGTAATAATATCAAATTAAGTTATATACTACAATTAACAAAAATGTTAGAAAAAAGTATAAGTGAAATACACTAACTAATAATAAGTTTGGCAAAACAAAAGAGCAATCTACAAAGAACATTAGAAAACTATATAATAAAACATAAAATTTTGGAAATTATAGAACATTACAACAAGAATTAGTAATAAAACAAATAAGTAGCCTACTAGCAAGACTAAACAGACAAAACAGTTTTGAACAGTTAACAAAATTAAGAATAATATAAGATTACCAAAAAGCAAGTTTAACAGAAAATATATAGAAACTAAAAAAGATGCCAGAAAACATAGAAGGTTAGAAAAGTAACTTAGCTTGTTTAACATTACTAAAAGCAAGAAAGTTTAATATAAATATAAAAACAGAAGATAATTTATAAACAATATTTAGATATAAAACTAAAGTAAAAGAACTTATAGATATATAATTATAGAAAAGGAATAAAACTAAAATAAATAAAGCAAGTTTAATATATCTAAATCAGCTGCTTGATATAAGAGAAGAGAGATTAATTATATGGCAATAACTAAAAAGTTATCAAGGTCTATTAAGTAAGAGAAAAAAAGCAGAGTAGTTTAAAGCAATAGAATTAGAAATGCCTAGTAGATCAGAAAGCAGAAAAATTAAAAAACATTTTAGAACAAACAAACAAAATATCCAAGTAATACAAATAAGATGTGAGTATATTTTAGAAAATGAAAAAAAAAGAATAGATAGCATATAATGTACAAAATTATTGATAGTTAGAAAAGATAATTAAAAAGAAAAAGAAAAAATATTAATAGAACATTGATGAATACAAAGTAAAAAAAATAAACTAACTATCAAAATTAACAAATTTAAAAGTTATATAAGAAATAAAGAACATTTAGAAAATAGCTGCCAGTAATAAATAAGAATAAACAACAAAATTAATGTGATTTTAGGTACATTGATAAGAAAAAATAGCAACAAAATCAAGATATCAATAGACCAAATAATAGAAGCAACAAAAATAAATAAATTAGAGATTGGAGAATAGAAGCTTGAGAGACTAAGAACAATAGAAAATTTAGATGTAGAGATAATCAGATAACAAAAGTTAAAAGAGAATATTAGTTAATAAATAATAGAAGTTTTGAAAAAAAATTTAGTAAGAAATAAGAACAAGTATACAATATACACAGATAAAACAGCAAACTTAAAGACTAAAGAAGATACAAGAATTAAAAATAATATAAGCATAAGTTGAGTGCAAACAAATAAATACAAGAATGGCTAAAAAAGAAGTTAATACTAGAACTAAAAGAATGGTAAACATCGATAATAGCAGAATTAGTAACAATATAAGCAGAAATCTTAATAGTACCAAAAAAAAACAAATAAAAGTATATACAGATAGCAATACTGCAATAAAAAACATTAGTAAAAGTTTAGAACAAGTAGATAAAAATAAGATTCTCAATAAAAAAAATGCAATATAGGTAATAAAAATTAGAGATCTTATTATAACAAAAAATATTTAAATAGAGTTTTTTAAAATTAAAAACTATAATAAAAATAGTTAAAATAATAAAACTGATAGTCTAGTAAAAAAAGATGTAATAAATAAAAGGATAATATAGACCAAAGAAGTTAGTTGTGAAGTGATAGAATACTGCCTAGATTGAAAAAACAAACATACTGATATATTAGCAAGGTTGTTATATAAGTTAATAACAAACACAAAATTAGAAGCAAAATAAAAAAAAAATCAAAGCAATTAGAAAATTAGAACCAGAAACAGAAATTATAATTTATAATTGGACATATTTTTGAAAAAGACTAAAGATAACTAAAGAAGTACACTGTATAACAAATAGAAGTAATATCAGAAGAAGTATATTTATAAAGTATATAATAGATAAACTTTTAATCTTAACAAAAAAAGACAAATATATACACAACAATATAATACTAAGTATGCTAAGATAAAATAAAAAAATTATAGGAACATTTGGCAACATTTAAGAAATAAAAGAATCTTTGAAAAAGAATCCAAAAAGTAACTATTACAACAGTCTAAAAAAGGTTGAAAGAAGAAGAAAAAGTTTGAATCCCTTTATATATATTATACATAATGCTTTTTAGAAAAACAGAAATAGAAGAAGAAAGCTACTAATTAAAAGTCTTATTTTAAAAGAAACACAGAACAGACTGAGGCAGCTTCTAAGCACAAAATCAAGATAGCAATTTATGAATATAATAGCAAGAACAGTTTAAAATACATTTTATAAACAAGTATAGAGAATCTAATATAAAAAAATCAATAAATGAATAAAAAATAAAGAAATAATAGATAAAATAAAAAGAAGAAGAGAGCAAAGAATAGAAGAAAAAAAAAAAGATAAAAGAAACAAAAAAACAAATTAAAAAAAGTACAGAAGACAATTTTGAAACTTGTTATGAAAAGGAGAAGATCTTTTATTATAGACTTTAAGTAGTTAGATAAGCAACTTACTTTTACTTAAAATAATGCAATAGGTTGCATTTTTTTTTTTTTTTTTTTTTTTTTTTAAACCTTAAGCAGTTATGCTAGTACTTTATTAAGATTCTTGAAACTATATACCTTTATAATTACATAGAATTTCCCAATACTCGAGTCTAGCATCACTCAGCCACCCTATTGGTACCTAAGTGCAACCTGCCGCACTATCTCAGTTAGAGATAGACTGCTCATCTAACTACTTAAAGCCATACCAGAAAGGTCTTCTCCTTTCTGTGACAAGCATATTAATTGTCTTCAAAACTTCTTCCTTTATTCGGTTCCTTTTTTCTATTTTCTTCTCCTTTTTTTCTTTCTTTGCTACTTCATTCTTCTTTGTTCTTTTCTCTGGTCTTTTTTTAATTTGCGCTCCTTTTTTTATCTTGTTTGTTATATTAACTTCCTTTTCCCATTCTTGTACTTTCTCACATCAAACTCTCTATACTTGGTTATAAAATGTGTTCTACACTGTTCTTGTTACTATATCTATGCATTTTTGTGTTGCCCATCTATTTAGAATCTGACTGACCCTTTTTCCCACCTTATTCGTCATTAGCCCTTTTATTAATGCCATTCTATTAACAACTTCTTCTGCTTCTGTTTTCCCAAATAGTGCCTCATATAGTACTAGAGGTGGGACTCTAACTTTTTCATTTTCTTTAAGGCTATTCTATGCTGCTGCTGTTGCTACCTTTTGGATCCTCTTCCACAAACTTTTTTGTCTGCTGCAGCTTGCTAAGTGTGCTTGAGTTTCCTTCTCACCCTCTTAACATACTTGGCAATCAGTTGTTTTATATATTTCTGGTCTTCTTCTATTTAATTATTCTAATGTTGGCAGACTATCCATTATGCATTTAATCACTGTTGCTCTTCTTGTGCTGAGTTTTCTTGTCATGCAATGAACACCTTTTGTTCTATTTATCTCTTTCCAAAAGCTTGACCAGTTATATTGAGTGTTCTCAGTTTCTGGTTCTAGTACTCGAATTGGGTTTATTTCTCTTCAACTAGCTCTGATTTTAATATTTGCAACTATTTTACAAAGAAGTCTTGTTGGTATATCAACTTTTCTGTTTTCCCATTCTAAAT
>CAJVQA010004627.1:0-17303 GCA_910591915.1 Cetraspora pellucida
GTGATGCTGAACTTAGTTATTGGGAAAATTCTATATAATTATTGTATATAGTTTTAAGAATCTTAATAAAGTACTAGTATGACTGCTTAAGAGCAAAAAAAAAAAAAAAAAATAGAAAAACAGAAAACTGATATATTAATAAGATTTTTATATAAATTAATAATAAATATTAGATTAAAAACAAATTAGAAAGAAATAAAAATGATTAAAAATTTAAAGTCAAAGATTTAAGTTTTAATTTATAATTAGACATATTTTTTTAAAAAAATAAATATAATTAAAAAAATGCAATATATTATAAGGAGTAATACAAAAAGAAATATAATTATAAAGTATATAATAAATAAATTTTTAATCTTAAAAAAACTTAACAAAAAAATTTGAATATATATATAATAGCAAAATATTAAATATATTAAAATAAAATAAAAAAAATATAAACATATTTAGCATCATATAAGAGATAAATAATTTTTTAATATTGTTTTTTTAACTTTCTTTTTAATTTATTTTTCTTTTTTTTGAAACTTGTAATAGAAGAAAAAAAATTCTTTTATTATAATATTAAATAATCAAACAAGCAATCTACTTCTGTTTAAAACAATGCAACAGATTGCACTTAGGCACTATTATGATGACTGAATGATGTTAGATGTAATTGTTAGATATATCTATATAATTGCAAAAGTAATTTTAAGAATCTTAATAAAGTACTAGTATAACTGCTTAAAAAAAAAATAAATAAACATGCATAAGAATAATATTATGAAATTCATTCTAGAACTTTTCTTCTTCAGAAGTTATGCTATAAACATCATGCTCATCAATCCAATTATTATTTATGCGTATTGTTCCAAGTTTGACATGTAACTAATATAAAAAAATAAAGATAATGTTATTAATTATTCAAAATTGGAATTCAAAATTATATAAAAATAATTTTTATTAACCTTTCTATTTGGAAGTTATTTGAGATTTAGCATTATATGAATGTAATTTTTGTATAGTGTCATTATTTAGAAAAGTTAATTTGTTTTTATAACACACTGCTAAACCTTTTTTTGTTGCTATTATATACTAAGAAGATTTTATTTTTAATAACTTCTGACATTGTCCATGATTCATGATCAGTTGGGCAACAATTGACTGTATATGCCTAAACATTAACAAATTATTGTAAACCATCAAAATAATATGTCAGATTCTCTAAGTGCACCACTCTGAACCATAGCAAAAAAAAATAAAAAAGAAAGCAAATATACATTAAGAAAAGAAGTGCATTTGTAAACAACAAAAAAATATATAAAGCTCTTAGAAACTGGAACTATATAATGCAATTAGAGAGAATTTTTATAAAGAGTGCACTTAGATGGGACTGTTTGAGCTTAGGATTTTTACAAACCCAATACTGCTTTGATTCACCAGTATATCTATGCAACGAACTTGATAATAGTTTGCCAGTATCGATATGGCACGAGGCGATTACTGATTTGTACTTAACAACTCGTTTATATTGAGATAAAAAATTTCAAAGATTTATAAAAATTTCATGAATATTTTGAGAAATAGCAAGTTTTAAACTATACGTGTCGAAAAATTTAGTAGGCAAAATTTTTAATATTAATTGTTTTTGTAACTTAAGATCATAAATTTCAGCATCAGATAACAATTGCCGTAGTTCAATAATAAAATCTTTTATATCAGTTAAATATATAAATCGCAAACCCAAAAATTTTTGTTCTGATTCGATTTTTAAAAATTAAATATGAAGGATCAGCATTAAGAAACTCAATCTGATCATTATCATATTCATAAATTGAGCAACTAATTTTTAAGAGTGCATAACTAACTAGTTCAGACTCTGATGATATCTTTTCTTGAACAGTTGCAATGAATTTAAAATTTACAAAACCAAACCTTCTGGACAACAAGATCTATTATATTCTGGAAAAGATGAAAATTCATTTTAACATAACCTACTGGCATTACAAAATTGAAATACTACGAGCATTAGCATTAAGATGTTCGATCAAATAATGGATTTTAGTGGAGACAGCGTTTATATAGGTTTTAATTTAACTTAAACAAACACGAAAATCTTTTTCAAAGGTTTATTCTCTCTAGTGAGATGCATCGTTACGGAGTGGTCTAGATAACATGGATAACATTGATTCTTCGCATTTGTAAAGTATTTAGAAAACGAAATTATTATTTGATAAGGTAGCTGCCCGACGTTTTCACGTTAAACGAGGAATCTAATTTATGAATGAGCTAGGGAATGAATATACGTGCAAATAAATTCTATATTTAATAGCATTAGAATACAAAATAATTTTTCAATTTGCATTACCCGCCGACCAAAATTTTTTCTTACAATAAAAACTTATTTAATTGTTTTAATGAATTTATTAAAAAAAATAATAATACTTATTTAATCAAAATGTAAGGACACACGAGAACTAAGCCTAACTCAGAAAATAGAATAACATCAGGGTTGGTACACTTTATAGAACCATTAATGAAATGGTGTGCGATCTTAGACAGAAGTTCGTCTGGTTGACTAATAAATTCAATTTTAATGTTACATTATTTATACAGTTTAGAGTACTTTTTAAAAAAAAACGAAAACCAACCATAATAAAGTAAAAAAAAAAAAAAAACCATATAGAAGGTTTCATTTAAGCTGTAGGACACCATAGTCAAAAATAAGATCTAATTCTCGTCTGTTAAAAAATTTAGCTTAGTAATAAGTTGATTTTATTGGGTCTTGAGAAATTATTACTATACTAGCTTTTTAAACGGCGAGAATTAGATCTTATTTTTGGTTATGGAGTCCTACAGCTCTGATGAAACCTTCTATATGTTTCTTTTTTTTTATTTAATTATGATTAGTTTTCGTTTTTTTAGAAAGTACTCTAAACTGTATAAATAATGTAAAATTAAAAAGAACTACGAATCAACATAAATGAACTTTAAAGAAGTTTTGCTGTGCCGCAAACCTGGATCCACATTGAAGAATTGCCAGTTGAAGTCACTGTTAAGTCACGAACTTACACTACAAAATCTTGTTACAATCTTTATCATTACTCGAATTGTAAACGCTCATAACTTATTGTTGAAACTACTAATTTATCACCGCTAAAATTAACCCATAAATATTAAAGACACTAACTCATCTACTATTGAACAGTAAACTTTTAAAATCTTGTTAAGATCACTGTTTCACCGTTGAAATTATTAATCGCTCATCGTTGCAAATTAATCCACTTTAAAATAATGAGCGCGCACATTGAAATCACAAAATATAGAAAGTGTCAAAATATTAGTATAGATTGTCCATTACTCATAAAAATATGTTATTTCCAATTTTTTATGTTCATTGGCTAAGTTATGTATGTACATAATTAAGGTTTTTGTAAGATTCATCGACAATCTACCTCTACTACTAACTGTTGACATGAAATTGGTCTATGCGTACGATAATCTTGACTAAATTTTTAAACAATCGACTAACATTTCCTTTTTTTATTATTATTTTATTTAAATATTGTAATTAAACATATTTACGTCGCGGAGCTGCCTAATTTTTTAATAGAATGGCTATCTATAATGGTATCCAAGGTTTTGTTTTCATTAATTCACTGATTATGTTATACATACAACTTAATTTATTAAAATCATACACTGCAAAAGGTCGGCCCAACAGACTGGCCATAAATTTTTTGTCGGGTAGGAGTTTTACATCAGTCCGTATCATTTGAATTGCGATTTCGATCTTGTTTTTTCTTTGAACAAGAAATGTTCATTCATTTATTTATTTAAACATTTAACTTAGTGACAAGAATTCAAATCTTCACAATGCATCAAGAGTCCAATATTTAAAATTTTAAAAATTTTGTAAAATAAGCAGATGAATTATATATTGAATAATCCATTACATGTCTTCACGTTCAGATTATTAATGTAATTACTAAAAATTTTTTGGAAGCTTATTATAAAAAAAATCTTTCATTGGATTGGTCAATTCCAATAAGACTTTTTTCATCGATTGCCATTCCGTAAAATTTTCAACGATTTTAACTGCGGATGAACGTTTTTCCGGATTAAATTAACAAAGCACCTTTCTGTATTATCAAGAATTGGAGGCCTTAGTTCATCAAGCTATTTGTATTTGTAATTGCGAACTTTACTATAAAGTGCAGGTGTTAGTATTCTATATAAGATTCCCCACACAAAATGTCGCCACAATGTAAATTTCGATGAATAATTTCTTGAGAATGTATCATTTGAATGTCACACATATCCATAAAGGTATCGCAGTGTTCTTATAAAAATTTTTATAAATAAGTTGATTACCACTAATTTCTCTTAAGCTTCTATGTGTGAGATTGTTACCAGAACTTAAAAACATCAAACAATAACTGCGTTTTCAAGTTCTTCGATTTCATACCCTTTATAATAGAGCCAATTTCTGACTTCACAATATAAGTCGTTGGTAAATGATCCTAAATAACTTGTACACACACACACACACACATATATATATATATATATATATATATATATATATATATATATTTTTTTTTTTTTTTTTTTTTTTTTTTTTTTTACTTCCCTCCGTATTCTGAAGGTCCTTAAACGCCTTTAGGATCTGTCACATCTATTTAAAGGCCAGGGTTATCATCCAGCGGACGGCCGTTGGCACCTGTATTAATCACTGTACTCGTAGAGATAGCTCATGCTCTTTTAAGTCCATCATATGATGTACTGGCTCCGCGGTGTAGACCTACTATCTTTATTCGGTCCGGAATTCCTAAACTTCTCATGACCCACCAGCCGGATCGTCCTTTATATCTAATATCTAATGTCCTTTTATTAATAATGCCCTCTTATTAATCCTGTTAGCGTCATTTATTGATGGATTGCCTTATCTGGTCGTCCCGACCCGTGGTTATGCCGGTGGACTGCATTCTTACGTATGGATCTTGTTCTTTTCTCAAACGGAAATTCCTCCGAAGATTATTTCCAATCGCGGTCCTGGCGAAGTTGTTGTCACCCAGTGGAACCAGAACTTGCGACCTTGAGATTGTGGCCCGGGAACGCTAACCACTACACTATCGATCCACGGGTCAAACTTGTATATCCAAATAATGACCTTTGGTGAATTGGAAGAGCAATGTTAAACGGAATTAGTTGCACTTGCTCTTCAGCGTTTATAAATCGAAAGAGCACTCTTATGAGCCGTACATCCTTAAACCGATATATTGCTTCGTTCCATAAGATTGGTACAGTAATTCTACAACATCAACGATTCACGAAAAATAGATTTTAATACTTCTCATTCGGTAGTTGAATCATGTTGAAAAAGATCGAGTGAGGAAATCCATCATACTGATCATTTCGCTTTAATACCAATGCCCTACAATAATTCTGAATAATTGAACGATTAGACAATCAATTTATTAACAAAGACAATTAACTATTCAAATTTTTTTTTGCCCATTTAATATGCTTTTGAACATACCCTTCAACGAGCATTGGTGCTGTCCCTGCACTTTTTTTATAGCTAAATAGTTCGTGAACCTATTACATAGACCCGGACTACTTTTATTAAAAAATTGGCATGTTAATGTTGAAGTGTCCTTGGTTACTTACCAGGCCAAGATCCTAGAGATTCCAAAGTGCATTCTTTGGGGGTGCCTCCTGCGCTTCTGGTCGTCTATACTTCCATTTTTTTTTTAGTTTGGAGTATCGTAAACTTCGGGAGGTTACATTTTCTTGTGTATTGTATTTTATATCTCGTAATTATTGACTTATCGATTATTAAAAAAAAAAATTGCGGATAGCGAAGTTCAAGGTACCACCAAAAAAAAAAAAAAAGAAGGGGTCTCTTAAAAGCAGATTTCATATTCCGATTTACATACTGCATAAATTGTATTATTGATATCTAAATTACCTATTAACCATAAATGTATTAAAAAAGGTAATATGAAAACATCAAAAACGTAACTTTTTCAACCAAAAAAAAGAAATTCTGCAAGTAATATATAGACTTTCGGTAAAATCTATGTTGATTGATGTTCTACCAACAGTAGAAACCGTTGATGTTACACGACTGGTCCCGCAACAACATATAAAAAAATTATTTTTACAATATTCGATCATCCCGCTACGTAGTACATGTTATGATTAGAATCCAGCACCATTTTTATTATAATAAAAGGTGTTGGATTATAATCATAACATGTACTAGAGGTATTGTAAAATAATTTTTTTATATGTTGCACACCGGGTGAAGGATCAGTCGTATAACATCAACGGTCTCTCCTGTATATTCTACCAACTTGATAATTTAAAAAATTTTAACGTTAATCAATTAATCATCTAGTTGAAATTATTCATCCTAGTTTTGTCCTAACAAAAATTCGACTGGAAAACCAATAATTTGACTTAGCCGATTTTTTCCAGGATCATTGTACGTAAATAGCATTATAGAATTTTATTCTCATTACTGCATTACTAACATTTTTAATAAATACTAGATACACTTTAGTTGTGCAATTTTTACTACATATTGATAGTGTAGTTAAAAAATTTATGTCATAATACTATATTATATTATATTATTTTACACATGTTACACGATATAATTTTACTTTATTTTTGTGCCTCAAATTGAAAGATATTGATATTATTTGACCAAAATTAACAAATCAGAACTCTAAATCCTCCACTTTAACTGTAGCTTATTTAAAGAACATTTTCGAACTTCTTCTTAAATGTGATTTTTTAACGATTGAATAATATGCGAAAATTATATCGTAAATTTAGTTCTTATACGATTTTAGATGAAGATATTCAATTCTGACATTAAAATAAGTTATAATAAATAAGAAACAAACCCAAATAATATAATCAATCAATCTTATAATTCAAATCGTTCTTGAAAGTCATTATCGTTATTGTAAATCTGCAAACGAGATTGAAAAGGATAAACATCATGAATTCAGCAAAAATTGAGAATGCTGATGGAATATTTACACTTGGATTTGAGTTCAACAGGACGAACGTAAGTCATTCGTTATCGACTAATAAACAAATAGTGCCATACATTGCTAACCAAATGAAATTTGAGGTTGAGAAGGACGTATATAAGGCTTTTATGTAGTATCAACAGTCTGCAGAGATAGGGATACTGGTGGAATTAATAACGTTGTTATTGTTATGGAAGTGGAATTGGTGTTGAAAAGGGCGAATATAGAAACTCATCAAAAATCTGCAGAGGTGATGACGCTTATATAACATATATTTTGTTAATAAAATCATTAAAGAAATATTTAATCATTATACCGAAGTTTCCATTCAACACTCATTAATAACAATTAAAAAACGGAAGTCCTGCTAATACTTATCCTTATCCAAACATATGCACTCAACGAAACGCCAAGTTAAGGTTTGATATGACATTATCAATTCTGCTTACAAGTTCAAAATGATCCTATGATTCAAATTGTTCTTGATCTTTATGGTAAATGGGTTGCAATAATTTGAAACGCTATCGTTTGGAGTCGAAAAGGATGAACATAAGGCACTCAATTATTATCAAAAATCTGCAAAGACGGAAGAATTTTATGAACGTATTGAGATTTTCTTCATAAGTCGTTGAAGGAATGTGTTATTATGATAAAGAAATTCCTATTTAACTCTAGATGCATTAGAACAATATCTGTTAGAAAAAAAAAATTTAAAATCTTATTAATACCTTCACTTTACAGTGTATTATCACGTTACCTCAATTTTTCATGGAACGATAGCCCGAAATCGAGCCCATAATATATACAACAACCAGACTAAGGAAATGCAAAAGAATCATCGAATAACAGTGCCGATGACTCTGAAAAGTCGAATGTCAATCCCCTATAGGAACGTTAGATCCAAGCACCACTGAGTTATTGACGCAGATCCTATACGTAGAATAAAAACAATTTACTCGATTTAGACTGACAGTTGTCAAGGTAATATTACCTTGTTGAGTTAAGTGTATAAACATGAAAAGTGAGAAAAAAAAATATTGAATGAATGATTGTTAATGGGTAATGAGCGATGGTGCAATAATAATGGTGTGAACATTTTTTCTTCCAACTTGCCATTTTTTTTTCCTTTTCACAATGCTCTAATGATGGAGACTTTGTGTCAGGGGTAGGGAGTTAGTTCAAATAGGTGAGACGACCTAGATTCAATGACAAGAAGTTTCGATTTTGTTCGTGTTCTTTTCCTGTATTGTCATTATAAATAAGAGGTGGATTTTCTCTTATAGCAGTAGTAATTTATGCCTTACAAAATTGTTCGTCAATAAAAACTCTAAAAATTCACTAAAGCCAAAATCGTTCTTTAAAAACCTATTTACTTACCTCTGTAACGTGCTCGATAGTCACCTTAGACCTTGCCAAATTGTATCTATCTCATCCTCTCTGTCGATCATGTTACGCGGTATACATAAAATAATTTGTTGCATTTTCCTTTTTTTTTTGTTGATATGTTTTTGGTCGAAATTTCCAGTGATAATAGGCGCTCACCTTAATTCTAACGAAACTCTAAATTAGATTTTGATCTGATATAACTTTAATCTAATGGATCAAATTATCAATTTTTGCTTAACGAGATCAAAATGATCATATCGGCCAGAATTTGGAATATTTACATTTGGTATCTATCATATTAATGGGATCGGAGTCGAAAAAGAGAGAATTTTATGGAATATGTGGATCTGAGATTTTCTTAATGAAATCGTTGAAGAGATGTGTATCTTTGTGAGGAAGAAATTATTATTCAATTCTAGAAGCATTAGAATATGTGGTATATAAAAAACAATTAAACCCATTAAAATCCTGCTAATACCTACCCTTACTTTGACATATGTACCCACCCAATTGAAAAGAATGTACATAAGGCATTGGTGCTGAAAAAGGATTTTGAAAATGTTGATGGCTCAATTTTAGGTTTATTTCGCATCTCTTTATCATAAAATATTATTTTGACTAGGTGCAAGCTGCCATGCGATAGCCTATGACACTAGCATCACCTATCTAAAAAAAATTTCGCTACGAGCGTTAGGGTGTTTTATTGATTTGGTTTTATATTATACCTGATTTTGAAATTTAATTTACTTGATATTCAAGTTTTTTTAGGTTGATTATACTAGGAACAGCTTCATGTTAAAGAAAAAATAAATGGAGAGACTTGGCGTTATTACAAAATAAAAAAATAATTTTGCACATCGATACGTATAGAATATAATTTATAAATTGGACAATCTGGTAACACAAATATCGGTTTTAAAATGAGATTTAATGCAAAAAGATAATTATACCGGTATGGACCAGAGATTTAGTTCACCGGCCCTAGTGATTTTCAGCATCTCTAGACAAGCCGCATGTTCAATTTCGGCTGGAGAAGTATCGGGTTTATTTTTTGCACATTTTTTGATTGACTGTACTACGTAAACATGTGACGATCCTTTTAAATTTG
The DNA here is from genome assembly GCA_910591915.1 of Cetraspora pellucida. Classification (NCBI taxonomy): domain Eukaryota; kingdom Fungi; phylum Glomeromycota; class Glomeromycetes; order Diversisporales; family Gigasporaceae; genus Cetraspora; species Cetraspora pellucida. Next base: position 9,529 of record CAJVQA010004627.1, read on the forward strand.
ATATCTTTCTAGCGAAGGTTTCTTAATAACTAAGTGATTAGATTTAATAATCTAAAACTTGTGGAATTGAAATAAAAAAAAGCCTCATTAGTAGTTATCGAGAAACTTTATTTAAAGTTTTTTTAAACTATTAAAAATCATGAAAAATATGGCTACGGTCATGATGGTTTTTAAAAATTTAATGATAATTCTCACTAACTGCTAAACAAAGTTCGATGAATAATTTTTTATTTAACAAGGTTCTTAGATATATTATAAGTGAGTTTTTTTAATTATATACATGATTCAATGATACTGTATATTAAGAAAGTTTGATTTATAATAAATCAGCACATGATTTTGTAATCAAGTTTGATAAACTCTATATGCGTTCATTCAGTTTTTGGATCAATATTAACTTGACTTCTGAAAATGTACTTTTCTTAGTATGCATGTTGTTAACACTGTTAATGTGTGATCTCAGGTTTGTGATTTAAAAAGATCTGACAGTGTTTCAATTGGTGTAATTCTTTGGAATTAATGATATCTGACGATTGACGAAACATTTCGTTAATGCATTTATGATTGACGAATTTACGAAACCTGTGACGATTGACGAAACCTATGACTATTAACAAAGCCTATTTGAACCTCTAGCATGAATACATTTTCTACACTTACCGCTTATTTTATGTAATTCAAATCATTGTAAAGATGTCTAAAGTGCATTTTCTCAACGAATAACCAGAATTAAAAAAGTGCGGTATAACTAGAGATGGAAAAATCGAGGTTTTTTTGAATCTACTGCGCAGCCTGCACAGCCCAGTCCCTAGAGCCTTTTACTAATTAGGTTTCGCGTTTATATATATAAAACATCTACTTCATATGTGTAAAGTTGGGCTCTCATCATTTTTAATTAATGCTCCAAGGTTAGTTTAAACGTCAGGTTTTGTTGTTTTGCGTTTTTTTTTTCCTCACTTTTTCTCTGCATATCGGTGAATTGATAATTCTGGTCAAGTTTGCAGATCATTTGGCCAGATCTAGAACAAAACAACTTTAAATGTGGTCAAATGATCTGCACGTTTGACCAGAATTATGAACGATGGATTCTATTAATCAGGTGATGCTGATCCGTTTTTCAACTGGGGTTAAATCGCCACCCAAAAAAATTTCAGATCATATGATTTAAAAAGATTGACCAATCAGAATTGATTTATAAATTGATTTTTGAAATTTTTGAAAATTTTTTTAAATTTCGATCAAAGATAGCACAACAACTACCTAAATAAATCCAATGAATTTTTTTTATTTTAATTCTACATGTCTGTAGATTTAAATAAAAAAATGTCATCGAATTTTATGAGGTGGTTGTTGAGAAAACTTCACCCAAAGTCTTGAAAATCCAGACGCAGCAGCTTCATATATAGGCGGGATAAATTTTCTCAAATTTTGAGCAAAGTTTTCCTTTATTTTAATTCTAGATGTTCTAATTAACGAGGAATAAAATATGAAATGATTTTGTTCAATTTCTATTTTTACTTCAACAAATTCTGATGTACTTATGGCTTCTAAAACTAAACGTTAAAAATATATTGAATTTTACACTACCTTGTTTTAGTTCAGCAATATGTACGAATTTTGATTGTAAAAAAATTAGACCACAATCTAAATTAATATCAAGCAAAGTTCATAGAATATAGCATCGAATATAGTTTATGAAGTCTTAGGATAGTTGCTAAATTATATACAATAAATATAAAATGCTAGTAATATATTAAATATGAACAAATAATGCAATGCTTAATAAATTTTTAAATTTTACACTCTGATTGTTTTATTGTATATAAATAAAATAGTTTATCAGTTTTATGTTTTTATTGTTTTATTGCAAGTATAAATAGTTTATCAGTTTATATTTTGATAAACTTTGAAGATATAAACTGTATAAAATTTTAAAATAGTTTAAATTTAACAAATGTAGAAATAGCATTACTAGTTCAAACAGCTTTTTTTCACTTACCCTTTTAATATCAATAGTGCTATTATGAATTTTCAAAATCGGAACTAGTACAGATGACTTATTACCTTATTGCTTATACCAAAAATTTTGTTACGAATAAAAAAAAGCAGAAATCTGAAATTTTTCGAATAACTTTGTTGAAGTCTAAAAAGTGAAACAGAAGTCAGAATTGTTGGTATTAGCATGGATTTTACTTTCTATTAGTTTACGATTAAAAGACAGTAATAATAAAAATATTTGCACAATTATCAATCGAAATCATTATTTCAATTATTGCAATGATTAAACATAACACTATTACAAGTTAATCACATAGAGAATACGTCAATTACACCTATTTGTTCATTACATTTGAAGTTTTTTTTTTAAAAAAAAAATAATTTCTAAATTATTATTGCAATCAGAATGTATTATTATTATGGTCTTTCCAAGTCTTTGGAAGTTGTCTTTGTCGTTTAAACCTATTATGATCCTCAACAAATTTGCGAATTGGTTCAAAATTTTTGTCAATATTATCAAGCCACTTAATTCCATTTGGGTTTGTCTCATTTTCTTCAAGAATTTTTTTTGCTGAATCAAATAGATTAAAAATTTCTTGTTTACGTTTCTTGAAGATTAGATCTTGATCACCACTATCTATTTCAACTGTATTTTCTTCAATTATATGGCCAATTTCTTGCTCTTGAATATGTGTTATTGAAGATTCTTGGCAATTAATTTGTCTGTTATAAATAATCAATTCACAAGTTGTAGAGTTTAGATTTTCAATTGCGATATACATATTTTTTGGTAAATCAGAGAAGGCATTTTCTTCTTTAACTGTTAGAAGAGGATAGGATTCTTGTCGGATAACCTAAAATTAAAGTTTAAATATATATATAATTCATTATTATAGTAATGATAGTAATAATACGTAACAGATCTTACTTTTTTAAAAAAACCAGGTTCAACAGGATTATGCATCTGCACTAAATGTTTACAAATATAGAACCGATTTAAAAGAAAACTTGAACAAGAACAAATCCACTGTGAGGAATTAGTAATACGATTAGGATTTTTATTATCAATTATTCGATCTGCTAATTTTTTCCATTCAGCTCGAAATTCCTCACGCCATTTTGTTATACAACGTTCATCACGTAGTAATTGCAATCGATCAATTTGTTGTGGAATAACTTTAGAAATGATAGTATAAATAATTAAATCCAGTCTTGCATAATTAAAGCTTGAAAAAAAATTATGTTTTAAAACTCGCCAATGACTTTCAATAGTCATAGTACTTCGTAGTATATTAATGTTTGTATTTGAACTAAGTGCCCAAAGCTTCCACATTTTAGGTTGATACCATTCATTCCACAGATATGCCCATACATTATAAAGATTATTTTTAGAACAAAAATTGAATTGTTCTTTAATGCATAAATTCCAAATTTGTTCTGCATTTAAAAACCCCATATTTTCTATAGGAATCTTAGGATGTCGTGAGAAGTGAATACAAACAAGTTGAAGAATATTTTCGCGAAATGTTTTTGACAAAAAACCTTATTTTTATCATTATTACATGCTTGTTCTTGATTTGTAAGATTAGACAATATATTATTTTGTGGCCAATTAGAATCAATAAATTAACATAAAGAATATGCTTCAGATGCGTCATAATTGTTATGTACAATTCCTGTACTAGAAAGCTTTTTTTTAATAGCTCGTAAGACATGCCAATAACATAACTGAACCTTCGCTTCTGTCCAAACTTTATTAATTGCATTAATTTGTCCTCGATCTTTATCAGATAAAAAAGTTTTAACTTTTTGAATACCACTATTTTTTAAATGATAAAACCATTTTGTTAATGCTTGTGTTTTGCCTTGTGGTGATTTTGGATCTAAAAAAAAATATGATAATGGAAATCCTGCACCATCGATAATTCCAAGAATTCCATATAGTTCAAATTTTAATTGATTTGTTCTATATGTAGCATCTACAACAATAGTATTCATAACATGATCGGGTAGCACAAATATTAAAGGAGTCATAAATGCTAACGAATATTCATCTCCAAAAAGAACTTGAAAGTTTACATGATTATTTAAAAATTGTTGTGCTGATTCTAATTGGTTATCAGCCAATTTGTATTCTTTCATAAAAATTTTTTGTACCCAATAATAGACTTGGTGTCGAGTAAGATGTAAATATCCAGGTATCTTTTCTTTTTTAATGTTTTCATAAAGCTGTGGAACAGTTAATATATGATTTTTAATAATATAGTTCCGAATTTGTAATGAAGTTTCTGTAGTTTCAGGTCTCAAATGAAGATAATGATAAATATTAATTGAAATTAGATTTTTTTTTCGATCAATATTTATTCTAATTGTACCTCCACAATCATAACACTGAATTCTAGCAGATGTATCACGTTGCTTTAAAATATTATCAACTCGAGGCTCTTTGTTTTTAAGTTCTTCTCGACTATTGCAATAATAGACAAATGCACTTGAACTTTTTGTTACTTCATGCTTATGATATATCCAAGTAAAGTGATCTGCCTTGGAAATTTTGTTAATTAAATATTGAGCGATCTCTTTATTTTCCTGTTCTTCTGAACTTGTATCAATAATATTCAATAACGGATCTAATGCGACAAAAAATCTTTTTTCAAACAAATAATCATCAGAGCAATAATCAGTTGGAAGTGCTTCAAATATATAATCCACAAGTACTTCTGGTGCTATTGCAACTTCCCGATTTAGTTCTACATTTTCTTTCTGTTTTTGGTCATTTTTAATATGCGCAGACAAAGAAATTTTAGTCCTACACTCAATACAGGTTTTTAGTTCTTTTGTTTTATTATTTTTTATAGATTTGAAAGCTTCATTTGGTTTATTAGTATAACAACGATTACACTCTTTCATGATAATAAAAGTTTTATTAAATAAAGCGAAAGTATAATCATATTAAGTAAATATATAATATATAAATGATGCAGATCATGTGTTACATGATCTAAAAAATTTCAGAAATCAATTTTATAAATCGATTCTGATTGGTTAATTTTGTGTAGATCATATGATCTGAAATTTTTTTAGATGGCGATTTATCCCTAGTAAAAAATGCCTGCGCAGTCTGCGTGGTTCCCATCTCTAGGTTTAACAAATAGTGTCATGTTTGTTATTAGGGCACATGATTTCGAGATCTCATTAGAGTGCATCTATTTTACTACACCAACTAAACTACCTTCTTCACTATGATGGCTTAATACTTTTAAATAGGATTTACATTCTACTTTCTTGAATAGTTTTTGAATTGGATGAGGATTATTACAACTTGATAAAGAAACCATGGTTTGATTAATAATTTTAGTTGTAACTCTAGGTTTTCCAGCACAATGACACAAATACATTTCATTTACTTCATATTCTTTATTCTCTCATCTATTATATTGAACATAATATGTTTTAGAAATATTGAGAAGATCATTTTTAATCCATTCTTCATATATACCCAACTCAAGATGAATATATATTTGAATATTATCATTTTGATCTTTATTTTTGTTTTTATCAACCTTATTAATAATATTAATTATATTAATTAGATCAAATTCACTATTCATAATAGTTTTTTCTAAAAAAAAAACTTTTAACATGTATTATAATAAGTTTGGTTTAAGGTAAAAATAAAAAAAAAATTTAGCTAATTCTAATCTAAAAACATTGCATTGTCATAATTGTTTTTTATATTTTTAAATATGTTAGTAAAGAAATATTTATTTATTCTTAAAATATTAGTTTGCATTGAAGTTTTTTTATTTTTTTTACAAAATTAGTATATATTTATAAAAACATTTATTGTATACATTTAGAATTGAATTAGTATTAGTATTCTTCAGATATTTATAAATAAAAATATATATAGAAATTATAAATAATAGTAAAATTGCTAACTTATAATATTGGCAGTTTTGGTAAATTAATTGTTATTAGTATTTAAATATGATACAATATAGTATTTTAGTAGTTTAATTATAGTATAATATTTAAATATGAGCTGTGTGGTTATGATGTAGCATTTTCATAATGCAGTTATATAGAATTTTACAAATATATAATCAATTATTAAAATTTATAAATAATATATTATTATTTATTTAATAAATTTACTAATTAATTACTAACAATTTATGATATTAAATAAGTAAACTTTATTAAAATTTTTTTAAGCATTTAACACTAATTTTTATTATTAAGATATTCATACTATATATATTTAGTATTTATGAACATAAATATTAGACATTAAAATTAATTGTATACAGTATATAATTAATTTTATATAAATTACATTTTATTAAATATATAACAATTCAAAAGAATAAATAAATAAAATCATGAAAGCAAATAAAACAATATGTAACTAATAAATGCAGCATTAATATGAATTAACTGTATATAAATTAAATATTATTATTAAATATTTGTTATTAAATTTATTCAAAAGATATAAATAGCATAGATAAATCATGAAAGCAAAAATACAAAAAATAAAAGCAAAAAATACAGAAAATGAAAGTTAAAAATAAAATATAGATAGAATCATAAAGAAACCAAACAAACTACTAAAAAGAAAATGTAGTTAAAATTATAAACACAAAAAAAAAAATTAAAATCTTAGTAAAAAAAATACAATAATATTTCAAATTATGGCAATTAAATAAATAATTTATTCAAAAAATTTAAATAATATTACAAATAAAAGATAATTATATATAAATAAAATAACTATAGAAAAAATATAGAAGTAAAGATTATGAAAGCAAAACAAAAAGCTAAGTATGTAAAAATCACAAAGATGAAAAAATAATAGCATAATTAAAAAATAAATTATAAATTATTTTTTTTTTTAGTATTAAGATAAGATCGTGCCCTTTAGTCTTTATTAGTATATTTGTTATAATTAGTACAAATTTATTATACATCATCTATTACTATATATCTATTTAAATATAGAACTTAGACATATTTATCTGTGATTTAGACCTACCAGAGTTTTATATTGTGTCCTACTTACACCTAACCTGGATTTTTGTTTTACTACTAATTATATTAGATAACTTACATATTTCTTTCATATCTTACAACCTATTTTTAACAACTTTCAAATTGGTTCACTAGGTCATTCACTTTTTTTGAGCTACTATCATTAGTTTGTCTAAAGGGTGCCTTTCTAGCATGTATCTCAAGCCAGGTTTATGCTGCCACTGCTAATTTTCCAATTCAGATACTAGTAACATGTATCTCAAGCTAGGTTCATGCTGCTGCTGCTAGTTTGCAATTCTTTTTGGTCTTAGTATTATTTCTAATAGATTGTGTATCTAACCTGCTTCTTAAATACTCCTTTTTATGATATAGATGAAACTCTATTTCAAGGATAAGTACACATCCTCTTTCAGCTATTGATTGATGTTTCCACTACTGTCACACCATGCTGCAGGTTTTTTTTTGTTCTGTTTTCAACTATAGACAATTTCTCTACTTTTTTAAGAACATCATAGTGAAATCGGGCGTTACGGCGAGTCAGTCGCTCCACAATCCAAAACTTCGTGTAACCTACGGTTGGCTTAGTCAAAAAGAGGCGTTTAGATTTGGTCGATGGTTTGGGTCCGTAGGTAAGTATTTCTTCTTCACTTGTCTTGCTTTTCTTTACTTGAGCTGTCTACTAACTTTAACCCTCAATTACCTCACTACTTCGGGTAATTGGACTATACGTATAACCTCAACTA
>CAJVQA010004628.1:0-17301 GCA_910591915.1 Cetraspora pellucida
AAGGCAGAAAACCCTTCTGGTTTTCTTACTTAGAAGATACAATTTTAGCACACTCTTATTATCAAAATATTTTACCACATTATCAATTACCAGGCCACAACCTATATGCTTATCATACTATTAACACATTCAAAAAACTTACTAAATCTAAACTCTGGTTACTCTCATACTACAATGATGAAATTATTATTAAGAAAATACAAAAATATTTCCTATCATCTAACTACTATTCTATTATATATTGAACCTCCAATATTGACTTAAACCATACAAAATTTTACCTTTTACCTCCTGTTAGCTACAAACAATATACAGAATGCCATCTTAATTCTTATAGAATTAACCAAACCTGTATCATTGAAGTCTCTGCAATTATTTCTGCACAATTTCTTGGCAGAACTAACTCAAAGTACCAACTTAACTCAATGCCAATTACTTGGATCTTATCTGCTTCACAGCTGTCAAGCATCCAACTCATATTCCTTCTTCATCTAACATTCCTATTACCAACTCTATCACCTCTGAAATCTTTACTCCAAGTGAATCTACTAACAAACTTATATCCATTTCACATCACAACCTCTTCTACCAGCAACTATCTTTCTATACTGATGGTTTTGTAATTGATATTAGTACTGACCAATGCACAATGGGTATTAGTTAGATTCAAGTTAATAATAATAACCAAATTACTAATTCCTTTTCTGCTAAAATCAAATTTTGGCCTTTATCTTACAAAACAAAACTATTCTTAATTATTACTGCAATCTCAACTGCTTCTCGAAACTGTATTATTAATATCTTTACAGACTCTTAATTAGTAATCTTTAAATTTAACAATCTTCAACTTAAGTCAATTCACTCTAACAAGTTACTCAAATTTAATTCATAACCAATTTGGCACACTTTTCTAAATATTATCAAATCATACAAATTACAAATTACTTTTTACAAAGTACAGACTCATTTAGACAACCATCTCAATGAGCAAACAGACTCTTTCACTAAATAACACCCACTGTTACCACTCTTTTCATTTAACTATACAAATCTTTACAACCCTTATCATATTCTTCAATAAGAACACCATTATATAAAACTTTCTACAAGGCATTTTATTAAACAAATCTGTAAAGCTCATATCTTAGCTATATGGGCATCACAAAAACGAAACAGTGAATAGTCATATTTCAACCAAGACATCGACTGAAGATCCACTTGGCTCTACTTCAATCACAATCAAAAACCCTCATACAATATTACCAACTTTAGACTTAATCAACTAAAATCTTTTAAAACAAAAATCCTTCTTAATAAGTTGCCAACATATTTATTATATTATACTATTTATCCAAGCCAATATTCAAATACTACTTGCTTCTTTTGTAACCTATCTAATTCTCATTCCTACTAGTGTACTTGTGCTAACCCATCTTTACTCGATCAAATTATCCAAACCTCCACTAACCAAATTATTTCTAATAACTTGCTTGATCTTGATACTTACTATAAATATAACTTAATTAACAAAATTCTTTATCATCCAGCTCTTAACTCTTTATATACTGTATGTTATTTAATACTTACTATGCCAACCTTACTTTTAAAGTACTTATTCCAAAGTCTCTTATATCAACAATTCAAAACTCTGACATTTTATACAAAATGGCTTCTCAAGTTATTATTGATATTCTTCTTAATATTAATAAACAATTATATAAGCAACCATGAAAAACATACTGTATTCATTTTTCTAATTAGAAAAATCAACAAAACAAATCCTGATCTTAACTAATTAACCAATCTTCAAGATCATCCAATCTAACAAGAAAACTTATACACCCTTGAAAAGATTACACTTAATCATGTCTTTGTGAATTTTCTGATCAATTATATTCTTACTTAAATACATGCCCTCCTATTGGCCAAGCAATTCACAAAATTAACATTTGGTCCATCTTATGGATCAAATATAGCATATCATCAATTTATATATTAAACATTCAAATCTAAGTGAGCTTTGACCACTCTAGTAGGTTTAGGTCACAGATAAACTAGTCTGAGCTTTTATTCTTGTATGTAATTTTCAATTTATTTGTTTTGTACAAATAGTAGTAGCTATATAGTTAGCAGTTTAATAGTTAGTCCTGACTGCAAATGTTGGCCTTGACTATAGCATATATATATATAACTATTTTAAATTATTAATAAAGATATAAGCAAGGCTTCACCTTAATACCAAAAAAAAAAAAATAGAAATAAAAAAAACACTAATCAAGTGCCTAATTCCAAAAATGATTCAAGACAGGTTAACACAACTTCTAAATACAAGAACAAGACAACAATTTGTGAATATATTAGCAGAAACAGCCTGAAACACTTTTTATAAACAAGTTTGATAAACAAAATACAGAAAAGTCAATAAATAGAAAAAAAACCTAAAGAAAGAAAAAGAATCTAAGTAAAAAGAAAAAGGCTAGTTAGCAAAAAATAGAAAAAATAAAGAAAAAAGCAAAAAAGAAGAAAAAGCAAATTGAAGATAAAACTAAAAAGACAATTTTGAGGCTTGTTGTAAAAAAGAAAAGACTCTTTTATTATAGACTTTAAGTAGTTAGACAAGCAGCTTACTTTTGTTTAAAATAATGCAACAGATTACACTTAGATAATATTAGAATAATCAGGTGATGCTAGACTTAGTTGTTAAGTATTATACATTTATATAATTGCAATAGTAATTTTAAGAATCTTAATAAAGTACTAATGTAACTGCTTAAGTTATAAAAAAAATAATAATAATAATAATTTATGTTAAAAAAAATATTAACATTAGTTAAAAATATTAACAATATAATGCTTACAAATTTATTGTTTTTTAACTTACTAATACTAAACAATATTATACAAAAAGTTAATATTTTTAATATTAATTATATTTTAATATTATATTAATTTTAATGTTATTAGCATCTTATAAATTAAGTTCCAACTAACAAAAATTTAAATATTTGAACTTACAATCAACCTATTAATTAACTATTATTGTAAAATATAAAACTTTATTTTACTATTTTATTTATTACAATTAGTTTTAAATAATATTTTTTTGATTTTTTTTAAATTTTATTTTATTCTTCAATAATATCAAAAAATACTTATATTATTTTTAATATTTTATTACAAAATTCATCTACTATAACTATTAACAGTCTTAAAAACAATAAAATTATTTTTGTTAAATAGATTATTATAATAAATAATACATACTAATATATAACAGAATACTATTACTTTATCAAAATAAAACTATTAGAGTATATGTATCTAATATATTTGCTCAAATATTACAATTAAATTGATCAAACAACTTGCATTTACCTTGATCTTACTTGAATTTACCTTTTATTAATACTTTCTTTAATACAATTAACTTAATACTTTTAACTTTTACTTCTATCATATCTTTTTTTTACAACTATATTATTTTAACAATTAATATATTTTTTTTTGTTAAAATATTTTTTAAAAACCTTTTTTCAAAATTATCACTTCTAGCTATTTACAACTAATGCCTATTCCAAACCTGTTTTCTTATAATATTTACTAATATAAAATTTTTAATAAAAGTAAACAGCAAACTATTAAAATTAAAAAAAAGTAAAAATTTATTTAAATTTAAAAAGTTATTAATATTATATTATCTTAAATTACTAATAACTTTTTTTATTATATTATTACTATATAGTTAACAATAAATTCTTCACCATAACCAATAAATTAGCAAATATATATACAAATATATATGTATACACATATATATAAACAGAATTCAAAAAAAAAACAAAAAAAATACTTTTTTAAAATATTTAAATAAAATTTAATTTATCATGCATTTGCAAATTGAATCTGGTCAAATTATAGAAATGTTATATCGACTCTATAAACAGTGGCTTGGCTTGGCTTAGCTCAATTAATTTTTGGTTGAAGTAATGGTTTGACTTGGTTTGAGGTTGGTCGGCTTATAAATGGACCATCTTTATCCCAAGTGTTGAAGGATTAGCATAGCTTGGTCAACATTAGCATGAGTCAAGCTAAACCAGTTGTTTGCATTACTAGTTACAGAAAAAAAATGTAAATTGTAATAACGTTAAAGTAGATGACAGGGGTCTTGGGCTTGCCACTTGAGTATATGTGATTATTGATTTTGCCAGATATGTCATAGTATCGTACAATGACACTTTGGAGCATTTTCAGTTGATTTTGGATCTGTGGTTGTTTGAAGCAATATGTTTAAAATAATTCCAATATTTCTTGGCACCCGGCATTATATGGAATAGTTAACAAACCGTCATTATCCGATGATATAGCGTTTTTAATTGCCAGGTGCATAATGATCGATTGTCCTCGTTGAATCTTGTTGGCTAAGAAAATAATAAATTGCGCGAAAGATTACATCAATATATGCATATCTTATTTTCTGCATATTGTTTAATGAACGCTTAATTGAAAATATTTATTTACACAGCTTACCTTCAAGCGTAGTTCCATCATCTAAAACTCGACCTAGATAGACAATTTTTAGACATGAAATAGATGGCACGGTTTCTTCAGCCCATTCTACGAATATTATTGAGTGAATGAGTTAAAATTTCCCGAGAAACCAAATATGATGTTCTTATCTATCCTTCGATTAACCTTTGCACAAAAAAAATTAATCAAATTGATCCGACTATTTTATTACCTTCAGGCCAATCATTAAAGACTTGTTTTTTGACCATGGAGACTGTATAACTAGGGTCAAAGAAGAAAGTCTGTCGCTTCCCTGAAACTAATAGTAAAGTCAGGTTGATCTTATTCCCTAATTCCGGGTTATTTGTCTCGACTAATGATGTGTCAAGTTGAGAGATATTTGAGGGTAAGGAAGACGACGTCGTTGAATCGCCAGTAGAGCTTGAATTTATATTCTCAGATTGTGTTGTTTGAGTTGCGGACATTCGATTATTAAATGTTGGCTGTGAAGTGTCTGCGTTATTGCTGACTTGAGTTACTGGTGATTGAGCCTCAGGGTGAGTCATTTACCTTTCGACTTTGTAAGAACAAAAAAAAAAAAAGGCGAGAAATGAATGTATAAAATTTTAGTGGAGATAATAAATGAATTCCATCAAAGAGTAGCCAAAATTTGTTTTACTATTTGTTAAGTTAAAATTTTTTCTCTTTACAAAACTCTAGGATGCTTGGCAAGTGTGATCATAATCTATAAATAATTAAGTTGCACGAATGTGTTATACTTTTTTTTTTGCAAAAATGGAAATTTACAGTATTAATTTTAATAACGATACATACAATAATTGGATGACATTATCGATATGAAACAAAGTGTTTTTTGTGGCTAAATAAAAAAAAATTATTTTAACGTTAACTGCACACTTCTTTATAGCGATAGGGGTGCATTGAAAAAAAAGCACTTATTTTGAATCGACCAGGGTGACCATCAAATTTGCGAGTCATGTGAGTAGCTCCACTGCGGTCAACGACATTTCTCTTTCACCACAATTTTTATTTTGCTGACCCACTTGTTTTTTTTAATTAATTGAGAAATTTATAGAATCTAATAAAAACTACAAACTAATTTATTATACGTATTACGAAGCTTTTATAGAAAATATTAAATATTGTATACACATACATACATGATTCTCAAAGATTCAAGGTAAATAATAATAAAAGATAAATATAATGTTATAGTTTTTAATAGTATTGGCAAAATATGAATATGGACAATATGGCCAATAGATATAAATATATGTCTATATTTTTTTTATTGAACATAGATACTTAGTCCAAATAAAAATTGAATATTTACTATTCTAAATAGAAAGTTATTGAACATAAAATATAACCAATATTTCAAAAGATTTTGGCAAAAAAGACATAAGTAAACTATCCAAGAGAGACTGTTAGGACTCTGGACATTACTAATAGAAATACGAGTTAAGTTAATAATAAATTTTTAGACATTTTATTTACTTTTTGGTCTAAACTTTTTCTAAATTCAGACCAAGAATAAATTTTAATTTTGATGAGAATTTAGAAAAATTTGGGTCAAAAGATTAGTTTTCTGCAAGATTCGGTCGTTCAGATCCATGATTTATAAGATTTGCCTAATTCAGATCCACATAAGGATCCGTTTGGATCCATTTACACTGATTGGCAGCATTTAGTAGAATGATTGTGTTTTATATATATATATATATATATATTGCGACAGGTAAACGGCGAGTCTGTCGCTTCTACTAACCAGACATCGCGTAACGTTACGAAATCGGCAGAAATAAGGCTTTAAGGCGTGGATTGATTTGGGCGAGTATTTACTTTTATTTATTTAAGTTTATTGTATTTGAGTTTCTCTATTTAATGACACTAACTACCACTATCTACTACTATTACTAAGGAACTTCGGTCCTTCCTCCCACTAGTTGGGGCACCCAAGCGATAAGTATTTTTATTCAAATTTTTGTTTTGCTTTTATAAACTTTTTACTTATACTAACTAATACTATTTGTTTTAGATTTCTCTCCTACTTTTCCCACCATCCCGCCATACCAATGCGGGTTTCACCTAATTCGGGTAAGTACTATACTATATGCATTTGTGTTTTTACTTTATTTTTAATGTGCTTTACTAACCCGTCCTTTTATTATTTTGCATTTCATCATTATGAAACATCACCGTCACGGTGTAATGCCTTCCCCGATTTGGGTACAACCGCCTTGACTTGTGTTCTTGGTGGGGGGGCTGATTATGCATGTTTTGCTGTTTTTGAGGAGTTGAAGTGCATGTACATCATCATTCATGCTATGTATCATTATGCATGAATTGTTATGCTTTTCTGGCCTGTAACATTTCCCTGATGTTTATCTTATGCATATCATGTATTAGATGTCTGGTGGTTATTTTATTGCTTGATTATTTTTGTGATGGTGGTTCTTGATATATAAAGGAAGAGTGATCATGCTTCCTTGAGTCTTCTTGTCATTTGGGTTGGAATTTTTCGATTGCTTGCAGCTTTCTTGTCATTTCATTGTTGAAGTTGGCTTTCTTTTAGTGTTAAAGGTCTTAGTGCAGCATTTATAGTACATATATTGTTATTATTTACTAAAAAAAAAGATTTTTTATTTTTTTTTATTTTAATTACTGTAATAGTTTTTTAGGATCTTAATGTTAATAAGGATAGTTAGCACTTTTTTGTTGATCGTTCACAGCTTGTAAATGTTGTTTAGGAGTTGATCATGCATATAATACAGGCTTACTTATTTTGGTTCGAACTTACTACTTTGAGAATATTCTATCGAGGCTTTATACATCAACATTTTGTCATCAATATCAAATTTAGATGTCAATTTTCAGTAAGTATCATAATATTGTTTTTGTCATTTTTGAGCCTGTTGGGTGTTATCTAATGCAATATTTCTCATTTGAAAGAGATGCTCTATTAGTTTATAAGTTTGTTAGAGGATAGTCTCTTCTAATAATTCTCTTTTATTACTTGGATGGATGAGTTGTCAGATTTCTTGGTCATATACAAGATAAAATAAAATTATTTTTGTAAAGTAATTTTTAGCGATATGATAGGTGAAAGAATGAAAAGAATAAGTAGATCTTAATTTGGCACATTTTCAACAAGTTTAGCTATAGCTTTATACAAGATATAATTAAACTGTTCTACCAACCTGTTGGTCTGTGGATGGTAGTGTGTTGATAACTTATATTTGACTATAAATTTGCTCATAAACTCTTTGATGATATTATTATTAAAATGGATATTACAATCAGACAGTATGTACTCAGGGTAGCCATGTTGACACATTATTTTATTATACAAGAAGTCTGCAACTGTTATAGTGTCTGCCTTTTCCATAGTCATCACTTCAGGTCACTTTGTTATATAATTTATAGTAATAATAATGTACTATTTTAACCTTGATGTTTGTAGAAGTGGTTCTATAAAGTTAATACCGATTTGGTAAAAGAATGCAGTCACTGGAATGGTTTGTAATAGGCTATATATTTGTGTCTTTTCTCTATATTGGCATCTATCACAGCTCTGAACATAGCTTCAAATATCAGTATATATTTGGGACTAAAAATAGGTGTTTCTTATTTTGTTAAACATTATATCTTTGTTGATGTGGTCTTCTAACAGGTATTGATGTGTTAAAAATAAAATGTGTTCTAACTCATGCTTCTAGATCACATGAAGCAGGTGATTTTTTTTTCTTCTGTCTTTTTTGTATAGAATACCATTTTTGAATATGTAAAATTCACTTTTCTTTTATAATTTTTGTCTTTCTTTAGGGTCAAGAACAGATAGAAGCTTGCAGATCTGAAGATATGTCTTGAGTTTGTTATAATAGATGGGTTCCATTTGATTGTTTTGTCTACATTGTTTACAAAAAAATTTTTTTTTTTATTATACTATTTTAAAATAATAAAAAAAAAGAAGTAACTATTGATTGTTAATTAAAGTTTGTCTGTTAATTTGAAATTTGTTTGTTGATCCTATTATAGGATTCATTATAGTTTACTTTAAACTTTTTATTATTTTGTAAGTAATAAATCATTTATTTTATATATGACTAGTTAATTGTGTAATAATTAAGTAGTTTATAGTAACTAAAAAAAAAATATTATTTTGTTTCAAAAAAAAAATAATAATAATTTAAGTTTGTTAATTTGAAGTCTATTTGTTGATCCTATTATAGGGTTTGTCACAGTTTACTTTAAATTTTTTATTACTTTGTGAGTAATAAATCATTTATTTTATCTATAACCAATTAATTGTATAATTATAACCAATAATTATATAATTAATTTATAGTCTGTTTCTTAATTAATAAAAACTTTATTTGTTTCAAAAAAAAAATTTTTTTTTTTTTTTTGTTTCAGTTGTAAAAAAAAATTGTTATAGTTTGTTAAAAATTTTGTGTCACTATAGTGACAGGTCATATTATCTTCCAGCTAAAGTGTTTTTTGGAGTCTCTTATAGGATACTGGATTCCACTTCATGGCTTTTGGGTAAGTTTTCTGTTTTCTTTTGTTTTTATTGTATTGTTTTTCTTGCTCTTGTTTCTTTTCTAACACTTTTCTCTTTTATTTGCATAGTTTTTCAAATCAAGAGAAGTACAGAACTTTGCTTATGTTTAAGAATCTCACAGTCATCATTAAAAATGTGATAGGTAAGCAGCGAAATAAGGCTTTGAGGTATAGAATAAAGATTTCATAAGTATATAGTTTTTTTATTACTATGATGACTTTGATTCTTTCCCCCAACTTGAAGCATCAAAGCTTAGTATTTCTTTATTAAACTTTTGTTTGTTTTTTATAACATTTTACATTTACTAACAAATTCTATTTGTTTTTAGCTTCTCTTTTTATTTTCCTATCATTCTGCCATTATATAATTGTATCACTACAAATTTCACCTAAATTAGATAAGTATTTAATTCTGTTGGTTTTATTTTTAGTTTATTTTATAACTATACTAACTCGCCCTTTTACTATCTGAATCCTGCCACTCTAAAACATTGTATTTACAATCTTATGTCTTCTCTGATTTGAATATATTTGTCTTGCTGAGAATTTTGGATATTGGGGGCATGATTATGCATGTTTCACTGTTATGAGGTCAATTGTACATAATCAATTCTGGGTTCTGATTAGTGTTTGTGCAACATATCATGATGCATGAGTCATCATGAAATTTTTGCCTGTAACAATATTTTAACCTTAAGCAGTTACACTAGTATTTTATTAAGTTTTTTTTTTTAAATATTAAGGTGAGTATATGTGATTTAGAATTATTAATAATATATATTGGCTAGCATTTGTTGATATAACAGACATAAAGACAACTATGAAAAAAGTGTACAATTAGTTATTCATATAACTTTAGTTATTGTTTAATTTAAGTAGTTCATTTAAAGGTTCTACATTAGTTGCTTTACTTAGAATTTATCTATAGGTCTTCTATTTAAATATTCTGATTTCATATCTATTACACCTTCCTAATGATTTTTATAAACTAGTAAAAATATGTTATAGTTATTAAATTATATTTAATTTTGTTTAAAACTTAACAGAGTTTTTTGTATCTTATATTTACAGTTGATCTAATATTACTTTGGTCTAGATTATTACTTGTACTCAAAATTAATTATTAAACTATTATACTTTTATAAGATTCATTTAAAATTTTGATATCTATTTTTCTAATATTTTCTGCATTGTTCTTTATTAACTATTATTTAGAACCAATAAGATTTCTTAAATTTCCAATTTAAATAGTCTTGTATAATATATCTTAGTATTCTTTTTTCTCTAGTGATTCTAGTACCCTGGTTATTTATATATTTTTTTATATATCTTGTTATCTGGTTTATCTACTTATCCTTTTGAAGGTATTTTATAGGTTTCTATTAGTTCAATAATACTATTGAAAGTTTTGTGTTATTTTCTTATTTAGAATTTTTAAATAGGTTTCTGATTCTTTTATTTTTTTGCTTTTCATGCCTAGTGGTCTTATTATAAGTTTGCACTAAAGTCTTATACAATATTAGTTATTAATATTTTTTTATATAAATATAATATTATATTTCACATAGATGTTTTGAGTTCTTATTTAAGATGATACAACTAAAGATTATAGATATACTAATTCAACTAATCAACAGAAACAATTATCATAACACAGATATAAATTTCAAAATTTGTTATTTATAAAATTTGAACTCTAGACCTGTCACTTAGAAGTTAACAATCTGTTTACTTTACTAGATTATCATATTTCTTTATTAAAATTTTTTTTTTTAGTATTAAGATGACTTCTTTGGTCTTTTGACTTTTATTAATTACTTATCAGTATTGTGGTTCAATAAACCATTACAGGAGAGAGTACAATTGGCTATATGTATAACTTTTTTATATTACCTATTTAAGGAGTCTGCCTGAAGGTTTTCTACTAATTGTTATATCTAACATCTCTGCTTAGATGTTTTACTTTAAACCCTCTAAATCTGTAATCTGTGTTAACTCACTAGGTTATACCCAGATACCCAGATTATTATCTTAATCTTAGGACTAATTTATTCTCAAAGTAAATTTTTTAGAGCCTTCTGTACTTATTTTTACAGCTAATCTAGGTATTGCTATAGCAGAACCAACACTTGTGGTCAGGGCTAATTATTAAACCACTATGCTCTTGTAGAGTTCACTTAAACTCCAGCATCTACTTTACAGTATAACTCTGATATTTTAGTATACTACTGCCTTTTGACCTGCTTTTTATCAAACTTCTAATTCAGATAGTCTATGTAGGACTATAACCAATCTATCAGTATATCAGATCGATCTAATATCCTTTTCCTCTGGTCATTTTGGCAGCCTGGTTGGTGGTACTTCTGAGACTCTCAACTTAGAGGTTCTTGTCTGTCTAACTACTACAATCAGACACTATAATCTTGGCATTTGTTTTTTCAAGCTAGACTTTACAGTAGGGCTATTAAAGATCCAGCCACCTCTCTACTTAGGTCTTCCCAAATGGACTTCTTGTTATCTAATTTCAATAGATTTACATGACCACAAGGACTTATCTAGTGTTTGCACTACCTGATTTGTCAGTTTGCATTTCTCTGTATAATGTCATACTTATACAGATGCCCTATGACCTGCCAGTCATGCTGATGTGATCATCATTACAAGTATTTTAACCCAATCATTAGTAAAAGTTGCTGTAATATGAATATTATATAAGTGATTATCCAAATTTTTACTGTTGATAGGATTTGAACACCCAACTTACCACTTGGGAGGTTGACAATCTGACCACTTCACTAGGTCACCACACTCCTTTTATTAAAATTCTTAAAACTATATACATATACAATTATATAGAATTTTCTAATATATATAGAGAACCAAATTAATGACAATTAGATTCAATATATAGAGTAAGTTATAATATTCTTTGTAGCCATAAGAGTTAGATATACAGTAAGTAAATTTACAAAAAAACTTTTTATTTTCTTAAACATTATTTTATTATTTCATACTAAGAAAATATTATAAGATTCATCTCATAACATACTATATGATTTAGACTTATGTTATAACTAATAGTTAACATATTTAGACTTACTTCTACTTCCATATTCTTAAATACTTAGCTTCTTTTTAGACTATATTCACTATTATTATTATTTACAAATTAATAATTTTAAATATGTATTTACAATATTAATTAAACTTAAATACAAGGAGTGTGGTAACCTAGTGAAGTAGATAGGTTGTCAACCCTTAAGTGGCAGGTCTAAGGTTCAATTTCTATAAATGATGAATTTTGAAAATTATATTTGTATTATAGTAACTGTCTCTTGCCAATCAGTTGGGTTTTGGGCATCTGTAATCTTAGGTACACCAAGTCAGGTCCCACCTGACATTGGGAGCTTGGAGTATTTATGTGAAGTGTAATATTACACAATACATATACATAGAGGAATATAAAACTGGTGCTGTATAAGGCTTCAGGCAAACTCATGATAAGATCACCAGATATAGAAAGCTAAGAAACCGAAGAGAAAGAAACTCACTTGGAAATCCTAAGTAAAGAGGTAGCACAAACTTTCGATGGTGCCATTGGACTAATAGAAGCCTATGAAACACCTTCATAGGAACTAATTAGATAAACTGAATAACAAAGATATGTAGAGGAGCACATAACCAACTAGGCTACTGGAATCATTGGAGAAAAAGAATACATAAGTATACCATATCAGGCCATCTGGATTGGAAGTCTGGTGAATCGGTTAGTTCCGAGTTGTAGCTAGTAGGAGATGATGAAAAAGAAGTCGGAAAGATAGATATCAGAGTTTGGGTGAACTTTACAAGTATAATAGCGGTTTAAGAGGTAACCCTGACTGCAAGTGTTTGTCTCAGCCATAGCATCAAACCAGGTTAGTAGTAAAAGGGAATATGGCTTGCTCTGGTAGGTTTACCTCGAGGATAAAAATAGTTTAAGGATTATAGTCCTATAGTTGATAGCAAATAGATCCAGGTCTGTGACCTGATAAAATTAATACTAGGATTAGATCAAAGAGTTTAAATAGAACACCTAAGCAGGGGTGTTAGGTATGGCAACTGGTGGGGAACCCTTGGGTGGACTCTTTAAATAGGTAATATAGAAAAATTACACATGTAGCCAGTTGTACACTCATCTAATAGTTCATTATAGATATGTCTATATAAAACATGTACTCACTATAAGTATTAATAAAAAGCTTGGACCAAAAAGGTTATCTTAATACCGAAAAAAAAAAAACTTAAATACAGTAAATGTTATATATACTTACCATACAGATTTTAATCTTTATCTGAGTATTTTATTTTATAACTATTAGGCTATATTTATTATTTATCTATACCTATTCCTTCTAAATTCTTTTTAACAAATATTAATACACCTAATATCAACTAAATCATAAAGAACAATGAACTTAATTACATCTATCACTAACTAGTAAGTATTATTTTAAAAGACTATAATAAAATTATCATAGTTGAACAATATTATAATTATATTTAACTTAATACTTATTACAATAAATTTTTATTTTACAACTATTTACTACTACTTTCTCATTCACAAATCATTATTTTCTTTTTATAACATATTCATAGCTTTGGTTATTTATTTAACAACTTCTGTAGTTACATATTAATTATTTCTATTAAAAATAACTATAGTAAAGTCCATGTTTATCTTCTATTTGCATCTAAACTATTATCTAATTACTTTATTATACCTATCCAAGTCATTTGGCATTTTTCAAATATTCAATTAAAATCAAATATATCAACATCTATCTTTTTTATACTAGCATTTTTAACTCTTATCTTTAGTAATTTAATACAACTCAGAACTCCTAATATCTTATCTCTAAATCTTACATTCTGTATTTACAATATTCAAAGATATAATGAAAACCTTAAACAATAAGTTTAAAAAGATTATTATATTTCTTATTCTTTGAATATTATTAGTATCACAGAAACTAAAATAGCAGAAAACAATACTATTACCAAACTTCACAACTCAAAACATTATTTCTACTTTTGGTCTTGTAGTAACAGTTCCAAAGCAAAAACTGCACTTATGATTCAAAAATAACTTTTATCTTATATATACAATATTCTTATTTTTTTTGGCTATGCTATTACTATTGATCTCTTTTTTAAACATGATTACAAATTCTGAATCATTTCTATATACTTATTGTATGAAAATTCATAACTTAGACTTCAAATACAAAATACTATTATTCAATAGATTCAACAAGTAACTAACTGAAATATTTTATTTATAATACTAGATAATTTTAATATACTACCTAATAACTCCATCTTTTCATTCATTAAATACAAATTATTGCAATTTTTATAATACAATAATATTTACAACTTGGCAGATTATACAAATACTTTTTCTTACACCTGGTACAGTAGTAGACACCATAGCACTATTGACTATATCTGGGCCTACCTTCTTTTACTTAAATACCTCAACTTATTTTACTTGGATGATGCAGAATACTGTACTCAAAATGATTATAACATTCTTATATTTTCTTAAACTTTCTTTTATGCCTTTATTAACAAAAACAGATATTTAACTCAAATTTAATAAAGAATCTTTAATTACAAAGCAATGAACAAAGAGTAATAAAAAATCTTTGCTGATTAAATTATCTATAACCTTAATATAAACAAAACTTTTACCTTAATTTAAACTTCTAAATTACTAGAAACTATATAACACAAAATTCAAACTAGTATTATTAATATAACTACTAAATGTATTCCTAACAAAAAATCTACTATTCACAATTTTCAATACTCATTTTCTGTTAAATCTATTTTATTTCATCAAAATCTCAAAAAACTAAACAGTATTATTAAACAAGTAAAATCTTTTTTAGCTAGCACAATACCAATATCTATATATCTTAATTTTTTAATCTCATATTTTAATTCAACTCACCAACTTAATATAGATCTTATACCTAATCTTCACAAACTTATACCAAACTGAATTACTAATACTAATACTGAATAGCAAGCTTTTTATCATACTCAAAATATAGAAAACATTAAGCAAATCCAAAAATAAATAAACCAACATATCACTAATTGATGTTCTAAACTTCAAACTAATTTCAAAGTAATAATCAATAGTATACTTAACTGTTACAAAGATCCTATAAAAATCAACAATATTAAAATACCAAATGACATTATAACAGATCTTAAACTTATTAAAAAACAAATTAAATAACATTTTGATAACTAAACTGTTTACAGACCTATTGCTATTCAGAAATTTAACTTCAACTAGTTAGAAGAATACCAACTCAAAACTACAATTAAATTAGACTATTACAGTTCAGCTTTAGCTAAATTTTTATTAAATAAAATCTTTATAATTTTTAACTAGTTCTTTAACAATAAAACATATGGTTTATCTAAAATTAGTTATGAAATACTAAAACAGACTGGCTCTGCCTTTCTCTAATCAATAATTGCTCTTTTTAACTAATGCATTTAAACCAATTATATATCCAAACAATAGAAAGAAGATCACATCTTTTTAATATCTAAAAAACCTATCTTTAATAGAAACCTATCTAATATAAGACCTATTAGGCTAGTTGAATATATTAAAAAACTATATATCAAACTTTTTACTAATTATCTTAACTTAATATTTACTTAATACTCTATCTTATTTCTTTATAACTATATTGCTCTATCTGGCAATAATACTTCTATTCTTATATATATACTTAATAATATTATTAAGGATGCCAATTGCAATAATAAACAACTTTGATACTTGTCTCAAGATATGAGCAAGGTATATAACTTTGTAAATTTTGATCTTTTTACTAAGTCTCTCAAACATATATCAATGTTCTAACTTTTTATTAATATACTTATAAATTATCTTACTGATTGTCAAAACCATGTTATATTTAATCTTGGACTTGCTAATCTTTATTTAGTTAAAAATAGTATAAACCAAGAAGAAATCATA
Source organism: Cetraspora pellucida (assembly GCA_910591915.1). Taxonomy (NCBI): domain Eukaryota; kingdom Fungi; phylum Glomeromycota; class Glomeromycetes; order Diversisporales; family Gigasporaceae; genus Cetraspora; species Cetraspora pellucida. The sequence continues at coordinate 16,142 of CAJVQA010004628.1, forward strand.
ACTTTCTTATTTTGAAGAATCTAATATGACCACTTAATCAATAGAATAGTATCACAATTTTCAGAATACCTTTTGTCTACATTCTAGAAAACCAACTTATACTTATTTCAAACTTAATACTTAAAAACATCTGTATTAGTTTTAGTCTATATAGATGATACTCTTTGAATTGCAAAATCCAAAAATGAACTCAACCTAATAACCAAAACTGCTACTTTCTTTTACCATATAACCAATATTCAAATTAATCAAACCAAGTCTATTCTAGCTACAAATTCTTCTACTACCTTTTTGTGGTTTTCTGGATCACTAATTTACTCTATTTCTAAAAACCAACTATTCAAGTTTCTTGGATATTGGTTTACACTTAATAATAAACATTCTTAAACTATTAAACTGATAAAAGAAAAGGTCTTTAGCCTTATTAATATAGCTAATACAAAAAAAATTACTAACAAACAAATTGCTTATATTATTAACATAGTTATTATTTCAACTTTAGAATACAGACTTCATAATATAATTCTTTCTTGTACTATATGCAACTAAATCTTATTCAAATACCTTATTGTAACTAAACACAAATCTTATCTTTCTAGATATATGCCAAACAGTACAATGCTTAATCTATTCTTATACAATATACACAATATCTGGAACATCCAACTCCAACACCATATCTCTAACTATCTTTAATGAATTAACAATCCTGATCTTCTTAGTATTATAACTCAAATTAGACTCTAACAGTTACAAAACAATTTATAGTTCTTTATTAGCATATTACATTATTCCAAACCTATTATAAATAGTTCTAACAGATATTCATTAAATTTTAAAATTATTCAACTTCTCTCTTATCTCAGATTAACTATCTCAGTTAATTACAACTTGATTTGGTTCTACATAATTAGTAATAGTGGCCAATTACTAAAGTTTATTCTATTACAGAACTTAAAATATTCAACCTTTAAAAAGCAACTTAGATAATCAAATATTATATATCTTGAACAATTCTGCATAGCAGATAACAGTACTTAGGATTTCTCAAAACCAAATCAAATCAAATATTTTCTTGATTTGAATTTGATCAAATCAAATATTTCCTTGATTTGATTTAATTTGATCAAATCAAATTCAAATATTTGATTTAAATATTT
>CAJVQA010004629.1:0-17300 GCA_910591915.1 Cetraspora pellucida
AAAAGTTTTATTAGTAATATATTTTGTAGTTACTATATAAAATTTTTTTGCAACTAATTATATATAGAAATGATCTATATTGTACTCTACCCTTAAACTATAAGATAAATAATTTTATATAAAATATTTATTGCTTTATTATTAGTATCAAATTATTAATACTATTTACTATATAGTTTAAAATATTTTAAATAAACAACAAAACTCTTAATTTTAATGCCAATTATCTTAACTTTATTTATTTTATTACAATTTGATACTTTATTTAAATTTTTAATTTTTTAATATTAGCATTAAAATATACTTAATTTTAATAATCTTTTAATCTAACATATTAACAAACAACCTTAATAAATTGTTAATTTAATATACAATTATTAAAACTTTACTTTTATATAAATAACTTAGTTGTTAGCTAAGCAGCTTACATTGTTCTATAGATATTAAATTAGTAATTTAAACCAGCTAGGCTATTATAACTACTTTATATATTTTATATAAACAATATTATTTATATTTATTTATTTGTACTAATGTTGTTAAATCAGTTTTATCTTTATTAAATAACTTGTTTATTTAATTAACTACTAGAAAATTAAAAACTAATATAAGTCCAAAATTAAATATATGTATATATGTAGTAATAATTATATTGGTTGCAAATCATTATAAAAACCCCATTTTTTGATTTTAATTAGTAGTTTCAAACTAATATTTCATGATCATGCATTTAAGTTTTCTTAAACAGTTAAGTTCTTGCTATGTTTCAGACAATTATATAACTTTATAAACCTTTTATTATAATATATGCAAGTTTAATATTAGATTAATATTAGTTAAAATTTAACTTAAATTAAAAAGTTATAGAATAAAAATCAGTTTCATCTTAGCTTTAAGCAATATTAATAAGCTAATAACTCTATAGATGAATTAATAATACTATTTATCAATTAATTAATAGCTATTGATTAATTGATTGATAATACTATTAATTTATTTATAGAGCTATCAGCTTACTAATATTGCTTAAAGCTGATATAATACCAATTTTTATTTTATAGGTTTCTGATTTAAGTTAAATTTTAACTAATATTAATCTAATATTAGATCTAAAAAATGCTAATATGGCACTAATAATTCTTTATTTAACTTATAATAATCTTAATATAACTATACTTAACACTACATTATATACTATAATTAATTTATATTATTAAATTAAGCTGCTGAATAGTATGTTAATTTACAATATATTAGATATATCTTCAGTTTTCTTAATTTTAACAGACTTAATATCAAATAAACTTATTAATATTATTACAAGTTTGTTATTTAAAAAAATAATTATAATACTTGTTATAAAGTTTTTACTTTATTTTAACCAACAAATTTATTACAAAATTTGAATTTCTTATTGCATTTAAAGATTTACAACCCAACTTTTTAACTATAATTATGATTAAATCCTGCTTCACTTCTAATATATTTTCTTTTTCTTAATTCTATTAGTTCAAAAATAAATTTCTGATATATTTAATAGATCAAAGATCAAACTAAGCAATTGTATTAAATAAAACTATATACTATATATACTAATAATGATTTAAAATATAATTTTATCTTTAATACTAAAAAAGAGTAATTAATTTCAAAATACTAATTCCTAATTATAACAATAGACAAAAATTTCTTTATAGAATATTTTATAAAAACTATTTAAGATTTTTTGAAATTATTTTTTATAAAGTAATAAAACCAAAATAATTTACAATTAAACAACCAATTTGGCCACTTGAAATATATTATTAAACAAGCAAAATTTACTACTTAGTACACTAAATTATTAAATTGGACATTAAATTAACTGAATTAAATTGAAATTTGAAATTTGACCATACCATAAATATAAATTAAAATTAAATTTAGCTATTAAAAATCTTTATTTACTTGAACTAAATTGTTCATAATATAAAATAATTATTTTGAATATATAATAAAAATATTATTCGCATAAGATTTGTTAAATAACTAATTACTAAAAATGTTATTCATAATGTAAATTAGACTACATAAAAAAATCTAACATAGTAGGTTCCAGTTTAACTTCCCGACAACCATTTTTCTGAAATACCATTTTATCGAAGTCGTAATACCGAAATTCATTTTACTGACAGGACAGAAATAGGTTTGTATTATTTCACCGAAAATCAATTAGCTGATAGGTTTATTTCACTGATAGTCTTTCATCTACGAAGTAATTCTGGTCATTGTCGTTAGGGTCAGAATTAAAAGTAGGCTTAAGGTTAATACAAATTTTAAAAAATCTGTCAGTGAAATAATTATCAATGAAATAATTATCAGTGAAATGAGCTGTCAGCGAAATAAATTTGTCGTCTAATTGATATTCGGTGAAATGACATAGGCCCTGTTAAGACTTTGGTGAAATGGTATTTCAGAAAAATGGACTTCGGGAAACCCTATGATATACACATTAAAGTTTATAGTATACGCATAATGATGAATGTACATACGTACTACATTACATATAAAATCACGGGTTTATTCATTTCAAATACATATTTACCTTTTACAACATCTATAAATGCATTGTTTTGTTTAATTGTACTTACATATTGTTCCAGTAAGATAAATTTAGAAAGCACAGTAATTGCATTTAAATGCAATAGCAGTTGATTTGATCACCAATAAATGTCGCTAAATCCGTATTTTGAAATTTCAATTCCATCATTTATTGGGCAGATTAAAATGAAAACGGATTAAAATGAACATTTCATTAAATTAATTAGAAATTTTACACACACAATCATGATAAAATTATTCGAGGTGTATTCTTTTTTTAGAATTTTGATAAGGATTTTATGAATTTATGGTTAGAATTTTTTAATATGAGATTAAAAGTGATTTTTTTCAAATTCTATTTTTATCTGATTTTCGACATTTATTTATATTTAATAATTATTATTTTCCGGTCAAATACGATGCTTAATCATATATTATATATACGTCACCGATGAGAATTCATATGAACTTAATTTGGTAAATAATAAATGATATGCTCGAAAGCCATAAATCGCATTTTCCCTTAGCAGCAATCAAATAATGTATAATGCGCCTTAATCTAAGCACAATTATGCAATAGGTTATAAAGAAAACCAATAAAATGTATTAATTGACGGTTCACATTATGATCTACAATCAACATAATTGTTATGGTATACAAGAACGTATAGAATTTAACTCACTTTATTTTTAGTGTTAGGACCCAACCGGGTCCCGGACACAAATTTACTAGTATGTGACACAAAACTTAAAATATAATAGGATCGATAATATCATTATGCACACCTATACTGTTATGGACTAACAATTAATTAGGGTCAGGAAATGACATTCGAGCCTAAAATTTTTTTTGTTATCGTTAAAACTATAAATAAAATCAAATTATTATATGTTAATTGGTTTTCTGACCTTGAATAAAAATAGATAGAACGGAATTTTATATAACGGTTGTTCTTTAGCATAAAATACATGATGAACATTTGATATACATAGATTTGAAGTATTTGGTTCGGAAGGTCCTCAAAAAAAAAAAAAAAAAAAAAAAAAAAAAAAAAAAAAAAAAAAAAAAAGGAGTATTATCTGATATCGAAATGTTTGTTACTATTTACGTGTGTAAATAATTAAATGCATTTAAATACATAAAATATGAACACATTGAATACAAAAGGAACTAAAATACAAAGGATTATCCTTATTTGCAATCGAATGCTCCACAATGCCCTTAACAATTTGTTAAAGGAAAAGAATCTAAATCAATGTACATTTTGTTAAAAGTCAAAGGATTTTTAAGTTTATGCATCTTTGTGTATGAACATTTCATTAGATGAGATGTATGCACACTTCATTAGATGTATGCACGTACACACGTACATACGTATGTAATTTAAAAGATGATAATTAATTGGTACATTATAAATTATTATCCTAATATATCTCTTGCAGAAGTGCCTTTATTTGGTCAATAACATTAATTCTAAAAGTTTATATGATACGTATACACATATTTCTTATTTTGCATTCGTAGTATATCCTAAAGATAACATACATATTAGTAGATGAGAACATAATTGTTTTAATTTTCACTTCACGGGATAGCTAAAATTATAAAAGATTGGTTCTAACTGTTATAAGGAAAGTATTTATTATATAACAAAGATTGTAAAAGGCAATGTTTCTATATATAAATAAACAGATAGTAATGAACTAAAGAAGAGTTATATATTTAGTTTAAGGGGTGCCAGGAATGGGAGTGATGAAATAATAACTTAGTCTGCTCAAAAAAAAGACTAAGAAATGTACAGACGTCCATAAAAATTTAGATTTGATTGATTGATTGGCGTAACTATATATGTCACATAGGGGGTTTTTTTACAGGTTGTTCATCACATACATATGCACACATGTATGCACTCACGTATGCACACACGTACGTACGTATGATTAACGTCTCGTTCTCATTTATGCTAGTAAATATTGCAATTTACTTATGGATTCATGCACTAAATTTAGCAATTATCATTGATGCATGCGTTAAAATAATGGTATTTCACAGTCGTATAATAGGTTCTTTGGAGTAACTGAGGATGCGATACACGATGCATACGTATGTATAGACTTTATGTGAATTGAATGCTATATTCATTCGATTGCACATCGATCATGGCGAAGGTAATTCATCACATTGTAACATTACATTACATTATCTATGAAATCAAGATTTTCTCACAGTTACAATATTTCTATTAATAAAAGAAGTTTATACTCCTGGATCCATTTCAGAGGCTTCGTGCAATCATTCAAGTCTCAGCCATCCTTACGTAATTTATTTCATAGCCACCTCGATGATCTATTTTAAATGCGCAGAAAGGCTTAATTTTACTAAAACAAGTAAGATCATAATTTTTTTTTAAAGTTAACTAAAATTTCATACATTTCCTTTATTATAATCTAAAACCGAATGTTTATTTAATCTTTTTTTGATAATTGATTCATATAAATATGGAATTATTTTCATTACTATATTGTTCATTAATCGGGGTACCAAAATTAATAATATATTATTTGGAAAAAAAAAAAAAAGTTAGTAAATCATGCCACAATTAACCCCGTGCATTGTATATATGTAAATATGTAAATCTACTCGTATCGGTATTACAAATAAACGAAATATCCGTAAATAATAATAATAACAATAAAACCTAAGCCTCAACTCCATAAAAGTTAAATAATGAAATAATAAAGTGGCGATAATTGAATATTGATATTTAACGTTTGATTAAATGCATTTGAAATATTTACCTTAATACAATATCAATATATATTCCTGAGTAATTACATCTTACAGTTGTATAGTTTGAAGAAAGAACTAGTAAAGTAATTTATACGAATAAAAAAAAAAAAAATAGAAATTATTATGTAAAATCTTTTTGTAGGGAGAAATTATTATGTAAAATCTTTTTGTAGAGGATAAAAAAAGAATATCGATATTTTTGTTGTGTAAAAATATATATATTTATTATGATCGTTATGATCGTTACGATTTTCGCGTTTACACAATTGATTGGCAGATCAGGGGTAGCAGTGCGACGAATTACTTATAATTTTTAAATAATTTATTTATAATAATTTATTAATTTATATTGACTTTATTATATTAGAGAGGCGTTTTGCATCCGATGCGGGAAGTGCATAAATGTTCAAAACAAGTTAATTAATGCATATTCAATTAAAACTACTTATCTATGCTCACAATTTCTTATAAATACGGGTTCTTGTTCCCTTTACCACAAAAAAACAGTTGCGCTAAGATTAAAATTAAAAAAAAATAGTTAATGATAATAATATAAAAAATATATATATAAGTAAAAAAAATAAAAATTTTTTATCGAAAAAAAAACAGGCGTTTATATATTAAAAATTAATAATCATACAAAATGAATATCACTAAGAATACACTTATCTTCCTTATCGTATGCATTCTTTTTGCTAGTGTCCTTGCTCAACAACCGTAAGTTTATAATTCTAGTAAACTTTGAAATTTCAATATTTTTATTTCGGTATTTTTTCAATTTAAATAATTTGTATTTTTCTGTTAATCCCGACAGTACTGACCAACAAGGACCAGCTCCATCAGGAGCACCAGGACCTAATCCTAAAGGACCAGCTCCATCGGGAGCACCAGATGCATCACCATCGGGAGCACCAGCACCAGGAGGACCAGCTCCATCTGGTGCACCAGCACCAGGAGGACCAGCTCCATCTGGAGCACCAGCCGGACCAGCTCCATCAGGCGCAGCACCATCAGGCGCAGCACCACCAGCTTCTGCACCATCAGGTGCCTCTCCTCAAGGTCCTTCTGCTCCAAAGAGTTCATCTTCTGGAGGTCCTCCTGCCAGCTCTCCGTAAGTATTCTTATAAAGCTTTTTGGTTTATTCATTTTATTAATTAATTGATTATTAATTCTTATAAAAATTGGCTTTTTTAAAAAAAAAGAAAATCAACCAATGCACCTGCATCCACTAATGCTCCCACAGGTGCCGCTTCAAGCGTTCGTCTCAACGGTTTTGAATTGATCGTTGGATCTTTTGCTGCTTTATTCATTGGTGCCTTATTATACTAAGTTTTGATATAATTTTATTATAATCAAATTTCTTTTACTCTTTTTTTTTAATTATTATTACATGTTCACAACACCAAAAGAACAAAAGAACGTTTATATTATACATATTTTATTGTGGGATGGTAATATTTGTAATAAATAATAATTCCTATGTGTGAGGAAACTTGTTAGTTAGAAATTTTATTTTTGTAACAGCAAATCGTACTTTGTACCTTAAAAATAAATTTTAGAATTCTTATAGCCATAGTTTGAAAACATTTAAATTATTGAATGAATACGTATGCTTTTTTTTTTTTAGGACCATTTTATTATTACTTTTAACGTTCAAAGATACTTAATGATGTTAACATTATAATAAAATTTATTATTTTACTTAATCTATCTATCTATAATATCTATAATGTACGAATTGGACTACGTATAAGAATTACTTTATACTTCAGTACTTTGATTAATTGATAATAAAAGTTAACTTATAAATTAATTGATAATAAAAACTTTGTTCGTGGAATTTTTCATTTGATACTTTGATTAATTGATAATAAAAATTAATTAGCGGAGAAATATTAATAAATTAATTGATAATAAAATTAATTCGTATTTGATATTGATATTTAAATTAATTGATAATATAATATAACTCGCGGAATTTTATCATATTATGTTCATGTGTAGCTTTATTTGACTGATAATTGGTAAATGGTTTTAACATCTCCCTAATGCACGAATACAAAAAAAGTTGGTTGGCTTTGATCACCTAGGTACGAATTTACATAAAATTTACAAACAATGAGGATTACCCCACAAATGTAACATTAATGATAGCACTTCACTTTTAGGGGAATAAGAAGCTATACACATCAATCTTAATGATAATAATTGCCAAATTATAATCATTAAATAACGGAAGTTACACTTGTAAATATTAAATGCTTAATATTTATTATAATAAACATAATCATAATTACGCTGCATAAATTATTTATTTTGTGCAGTATGTAGTACGTATCATTAATTTGCATATTCGTTTTTTTTTTTTTTTGTGTAATCTGCATATACTTTCGAGGGGTACCGATATACCTTCGAGGGGTACCGAACTTGCATACAATTACTACTATCTTTGAGTATTTTATATGAGATAGTAATGTAAAGATATAAAGTTAATGTCCTTATCTACTGATCACGGTTTATACGTATTAAAAATTGAGATAACAAATTTTTGTGTGATACACTCCCAAACTTTGCTGACAATAGCTCATCATGAAAGTATAATTTTTAGTGAATTTTAGTGAATTGTTAGTCAATCTAAATATGTTAGAAAGGCTTTAGAATAATAAAATAAATCTCAGAAATATGTTTCAAATAGTATCACGATGAATGATTAATAAAATAAATCTCAATATATTTCAATAAGTGTATTAATAAAATAAATCTCAGAAAATATATTTTAATAAGTGTCACGATGAATGATTAATAATAAAAAGATCTTGACAAACACCAATTATCTTACAATCTTTTCAGTAATAGTCATGGAAACGATTATCAATGAAAAAATGTTTGTTAACTAGGACTATTATTGGATGTATCCACTTAATATAAGGTAAACTTGATTTAAAATGCAGCATCCCTTAGCCATAACCGGTATATTAAGACCTGGGAACGTTCATCAACGATCATTTCGATTACATGATTTATTTATCAACAATCATTTCAGTCGATGAACTGGAAAATAAACTTGCAATTAAATAATGATCGATGAATAAATATTCCATAACATAACAATAATTATTATGAAGTCAAAACATTTGAAAAATTGATTTTTAATACCACTCTTGTTAAAGACTCGTCACCTACCTTTACTAATAAAATAAACCTGAAGTTTCATTAAACTCTAAACCGGCTTATATCATGTTTTTACATGATGTACTTTTGTGAGAATATTTAATTGATTTTTTTTTGTGGCTCGGCAGCAAGTAATGCCCTTTATATTAATCCATACTTGTGTTTGAAGGCTTCGCAATAGAATATGATTCAACCTCACGGATCTTTCGCTAGGATGATCAAGAACGGATCGTCTTTAGTACTTGAGTATATACCTACGTACGTATATACAGTACATACTTAATAACAGCTTCGCATGTTCACGTGATACAAACTAAATCTATCACGATAGTGTATATAAATATCGATATTACATCATTTTCACGATTTTCAAATTTCAGAATTCGTCGTAATTCCTAAACCTAAGATGGAAGTTATCATGATAAATACAATTTTTGCAAAGACTTCAAAAATAATAATTGTTACAAAGCCATTACAGCCACCTCATCTCTATAAATATATGGATCTAGTCTATATAGACTACATACATACACCCTAAGAAATATATCAGTATCGCTATATTTAAATGCACCAAGGAAAAATCGGATTTTGATTTTCAAGTTTATTATTTTTATTGTCTACCAGACTCAGCCTTGATCAGAGATACATATAATGTGTAGGTAAAGCTAATTACGTATCATATACGTCACAGGGCTGAGTCTGGTCTTCTTTCGTTTAGAATTTACATTTAGAATTTAGTTTGATAGTTATCAATAAGGTTTAAACAAAAAATCAGATCTACTGCTTTTTTTTTATAACGATAAGATTAAAGATTTTTTAGTATTTAATTAATCGATAAAAGAATTCTCTGGAACATATGTCCTACATCAAAGGTATAAAGGTATCGTAACTGTACATCACGCTAGCCCATGTCAATATGCACGCCACTTGATTATACAAACTTGTTTTAATACTAAATTAGTTTAGATTCTCTATATAATTATGTTGAAGACAAAGACGCTTCTTGATTTCAACAATAAGTGACACGTTGAATTTATAATAAAGTTATTAATTCAGGTTTAAATTTTTTAAACATTCCACCTGGGTCATTCTACCTGGGTCATCCGATGATTAAACTCATGTATTGCATGGTTGAGATCAAAAGGTAACCCTTTAAATGTACTAAGTATTGGCGTTACTGTTAATTTAGAATTAATACTTGTATTCAGTTCATTGACATGCTTAATTGAGACACTAATCAGATGTCGTTAGTGTGTGAATATGAAATGATAAGAACATAAAAATAATGAGAACTTTAAATTTTTAGATTTAAAATATGAAATTTAAAAAACATTCTTATTCACAGTTAATACGTACGTATACGTAATAGATTGCATATTTTATGTTTTACAAACGCTTTGTATGAATACTGTATCCATTTATATTTCGCACACACATATACATAAATTTTTTTATTCTAAAATGATAAGATTGCCAAACGAATGCCTTTTCGAAATATTTAATAACCTTCAAATTTATCGTAGATGCTTATTTTCATGCCTTCTTGTAAACCGTAATTGGTGTAGACTTATTATACCAATATTATGGAGAGATCCATCTTTTTGTTTTAAAGACATTAACTTATAAGAATATGTCTTTTATTCTTAAATCCTAATGAAATCCCAAGAGTTGATTTAATTCCATTTAAATTACCAAAAAAATTCCTACAAAATCAAAATAATTTCATTCCATTATTTGAATATATAAATTATATAAAATTTATAAATGGTTCTTATTTAAACATTGGAATCGAAATTTGGCTCATTAATGATGAAAAAATTACAAATAGATTTACGTTAGAAATCATTAAAAATTCTTTAATCTTAATGTTTTTACGATCAAGTAAAAACTTAAATTATTTAAGTTTTAACTTTAATAAACATGATAATGCTTTAGAATTATTAAAAGAAATTTTTTTTAAAAACATCACTATTACTTCTTTATGTCTTTATGATAATCAACTAGAGTCTGAAGGTGGAAAATTATTAGCAAATGCCCTTTGTGTAAATACCACACTGACTTTTTTAAATATTTGTTCAAATAATCTTGGTTCTGAAGGTGGAAAGGCATTTGCAAATACTCTTTGTACAGATTCTACTCTTACTTCATTAAATCTTTCTGGTAATAATCTTGGTTGTGAAGGTGTTAAAGCAATAGCAAATGCTCTTTGTGTAAACTCTACACTAAAGCACTTAAACCTCAGTAGTAATTCGTTTGGCTATGAAGGAACGAAAGCATTAACAAATGCTCTTTGTATAAACACTACATTAACTTCCTTAAACCTTGGATTTAATGGCCTTGGATATAAAGAAATAATGCTATTAGTAAGGGCTCTTTACGTAAGCACTACTTTGACTTCTTTAGATCTAAGTCAAAATATTACTTGTTTCGAAAGTGTAAAAGCAATAGAAATGGTTCTTTGTGCAAATATTGCTTTAACATCTTTAGATCTTAGGTCAAATAATCTTAATGCTGAAAGTAAAAAAATGCTAGTAGAGGCCCTTTGTACAAGCAATGTATTGACTTCTATCAATCTTAGTAATAATAGTCTTGGTGTTGAAGGAGGAAAAGCAATAGCAGAGGCCCTTTGTACAAACACTGCATTGACTTCTCTTAATCTTAGTAAGAATTACCTTGGTAATGAAGGAGGAAAAGCAATAGCGGAGGCCCTTTGTGTAAACACTGTATTGACTTCTATCAATCTTAGTAATAACAGTCTTGGTATTGAAGGAGGAAAAGCAATAGCTGAGGCCCTTTGTGTAAACACTAAACTGACTTCTTTGGATCTTAGTAATAATTGTATTTGCTTTATAGGAAGTAACGCAATAGCTAAAGCTCTTTGTATAAACATTTCATTAACTTCCTTAAATCTTAATAACAATTTTCTTGGTTTTGAAGGAGGGATAGCACTAGCAGAATCACTTTGTATAAACTCTACATTGGTTTCTTTGCATCTTTGGTCTAATCAACTCGGTTATAATGATGCAAAAGCATTTGCAAATACTCTTTGTCAAATACTACTTTGACTTCCTTATATCTTGGCGCTCCACTCACTTTCGAAGGATGTAAAGCATTAGCAAATGCTCTTTGTGTGAACACTACATTAACCTCTTTAAACTTTCAGTATATTCGATGTGATTTCAAAAAAATACTAATAGAAACTTTACGTACAAATACTACGCTCATTTCCTTAAGAAGCAAAAATTGAGAGCTGGTAATTATCTTGTTGATTATTCTTAGCTTATATTTGATATGTATAATATTCATCAGTTGTATAAATAGCATTTTACTATAATAATGAACCTTTAGGATCAGAATATAGCTTTTTTCTAAAGTTGAAATCCAAATAAAGACGGATGATAATATATTTAGAAGTCAAATATATTTACACCTTTGGTTAATTTAATTAATTGTATTTTGTGTACGATTTTTAAAAAATTTTTGGACAATTTTTGTTAGTTTTTTTTTATTGTTCAGTTATGATTTAGGGTTAGATTTATTAATAAAAGAATATATTTTCAAATTGTAACTCCCAAATTTTACAATAATCCGCGTCAAGCCCGCTGGGTCAATAGTGCAGTGGTTAACACTCCAAGGTCGCAGTCGCAAGGTCGCGGGTTCGAATCCAACTGAGGGATGAGACTCCACGATTGAATGATCTACGAAGATATAACTAAAAACCAGCAAGAACAAGATTCATACGTATGTAGTCTGCCGGTATACCCACAGGGTCGGGATGACCAGAAAAGGCATAATCCGTCAACAAAAGACGTGGGTCATGTGAAGTTAGGTAACTGCGGACCTAGATAACGTAGGTTCTACACCGCGAGGTCAGGGACCTGGGACGTCATATGACGGACTTAATGTAGCATGAGCTATCTCACTAGTGCGGTGACATACAGAGGCCATTTCGCCATTCCGTAGATCTTCGCAATAATGACAACACTGGCCTTAGGAAGTGAGAGAAAAATCCTAAGGTGTCTAAGAACCTTTTGGTTGTGAAGGGAGGAAAAAATAAATAAATAAATAAAATAATCCATGTCAATATTTGGTTTATATTTTATTAATTTATTTTAATATTTAAATTATTAAAATATATGATTAATAATAATCTGTAAATTGTGTTTTTGAATATTTACTTATATAAAAAAATGAAATTTAATACTTAAAATTTTAATATTCAAATAATATTAAAATAATATATATAGGTTTAAACTATTTAAAAATCATAATTTATAGATTGTTATAGATTTTTATTCATATATATAGTAAAAATAATATTTTTAAAATAAATAAAGAATTTTGTTCAAAATAGTGTTTTATCATATAAGCATGAAATAACATGCAGGATTTAATTTTGAATTTTCGTCTAAATTATATTTAATTCAGACCATTATACAAAATAACACCTTTGAGAATTATTCCATGCTTATTTCATACTTATATAATAACAAAATATATTTAAAATCATTATGATTAAAACCTAAATAATCAATATAATATTTTTACAAAGTTATAATATTTGCTAAGGTTTTTGTTAATATATATCTTTGCAAAGTATATTTGTTAATAAAGAATATTTTTTCTAATCTAAAGTATTATAAATCTGTGCTAGGTTATACTTATCATATAACAGTTATTAAAGTTATAATAAAAATTTTAAATTTTTAGCAAAAATATTCTAATAACTATTTAGGTTATACAAATTTATATAATTAATATAAATCCTTTATGCACATTATGCATTCAAATCAAAAAATTAAATTATTGCACAAATACAATAAGACCTTGCAAAATATGATAATTTTTAATTTAACTCTAATCTTAGAGGTCTGATTCAGATAAGCAAAATTTGTATTACCTGTAAGTTGATTAGATATCAGGTTGCATCAAACTAAGTAAAGGTAAGCATGTTAATTTATAGGTCCATTTGTGGGTTAAGCCAAGAGTCAATTTGTGAATAGTTATAAATTAATCTTAGACTCTTAGTTATTCAAATTTATAAGTCATAATTAATTTTTTAGTAACTATTTTACTAATAATTATTGTTATCTTTCCAATTATCTTTTTATTATTTTATTTTGTTCAATAATTAATTTTTATTTTATAATATTCATTAAGCAGTTAAGTTTATAAATACCTACTATTTTTGGTCTGAAATAAAAATATTTATTATATCAACTTATACTGAAATTGGCTTATGCTAAAATTTTGTTATATTTATGAAATTGTAAAATTTTTGGACATTCTTTGTGGTCTTTTTTTTTTATATCAGTTAGATTTATATGTAATATTACTACTAATCAAAGTAAAAACAACTAAACATCTATTTTATTTTAAATAAAAATATATTCAATTGTTGTTAAATTACAATTTACTATAGTCTTAATTAATGCAAATTTGTGCAACAATCTGATTTGTATAAAATTATAAAATAATTAGCTCAGATTTATTAATTATTGATATAATTTGGCATATAATTAAAAAATGTTTAGCATGTATATTAGAAAAAATTTAGTATATAATTAGAAAAGCTAAACATAAATGCATTACAAATTATATAATTATCTTCAAGGCAGTCTGGCTTCTTTAAAGCTTAGGTTAATAATTAATATCAATATATCAAGTTAATTTCTTGATCTAATCTGATAAAAAAAATTGATTATCTATATGTTGCAACAATAGTATTAATTATTAATTTAAACTTTTAAGTTTTTTTAAGTTTTTTTTTATTAAGCTTTTTTTTTAATAAATTTTCTTTTTATTTTAAATTTTTTTTAATATAAATTAAACCAATTTTAAATCTGTATGATGTAAATTGTAGATTAAAAATAAATAAATGCATCTTGTAAGACATTTCTTTGAATATTGAAATTTGAAGTTAGATTAGAAGGTAAAAAATATTAGTAGAAGTATTTTATAAAACTACTTACTAACTTTTAAAACATTTTACTAACTTCAAATCTTTAAGAAAATTATAATAAAGAATAAACTTGCAACAATTAATAAAAAAGAATAATTAGATGTATTTTGTAAGAATAAATTTAGTAGTAATAATTAAATTGATTAGACATTATTATTTAATGCTATTTATTTTTTTTGTAAATAAGTACAATGATAAATAATATTACTCTAATCTTAACTACATTATTAAACATGCATATGCAAAACAAAATTTACATTTTAATTAATTATCATTTATTACTAATGAAAATATAATTAATTAATATTTACTAAATAATTATTGTTAATTCCAATATTGCTAATAAATAATTATTACTTTGCAAAAATACTTCATTGCTTTCTTAAAATTTAGAAATAATAAATTTAGAATAAGTAATAAAAATATAGTAGATGACTTTGTAAGAATAAATTTAAATAAAAAGAAGTATTAGCAAAAAATATGCTAATATTTTAAAATATTAGAAAAATTTAATTAAAGAAAGCAATATATATTCTCATGCAACTCTTTTTGATGATTACTTGAACCAAACTTTTCAAAATGTTAAACTATAGTTAATATATTAAACTTTATAAAAACCTTTCTGAAGTATTGTATATGTATTGTTAAAAATTAAAATAGAGTTAAAAAAGAGTTGCAGCCTTGTAGTAATTGTTTAAAAAGCACTCTGAGACTATAGAAGAAATAGTTGTAAAAGCCAAAGTTTTTTATTAAGTAAACAACAAAGTTGAATATATTAGTTCTATACAATTGTAAAACCTACAAGGAACACTCACAAGAGTTAAGAACTAACAAAAGCTAAAAAGTTAGTTTACCTAGTACTTATACTTTTTTTTAAGAAAAATTTTGTAAAAAGTGAATAATTTAGTTTACCTTTCTAAAGATCAATATTTAAAATTATCAAAACAGTTAGAAATATTTATTTTCTAAATGATATTATTAATAATGTAAATCAGAAATAATACAGTAATATAAATATGACTATACATGTACCTTGAGCTGCTAGAAACCTGTTAAGCATTGCATTCAAACTAACTAGTAACTTATATTGACTCTTTACAATAAAGTCAAAGTTTTTTTTTCTTTTTGGTTTTTTGTTTAAATAATCTAAGTAAATAGGAAAATAATAGAATAATTTCTATTTAGTATAATTTATAATTTTTATAAACCTAGTACAGACTTATAATTGTAGTTGTCTAATATCTGTGAATTGCAAGTTTCATACCTGCCATAGACTTAAAATCATGACTAGCTGATTTTTTGTGAATTGCAAGTTTCACACTTTTCTTTTTTCTTATTTATCTTTTTTTCTTCTTTTTATTTCTTGTTTTGTATCTTTCATTATTTATCCTTATAGCTTTGTTTTTTTTTATATATATAAAATTTTTTTTTTGTTTTTTTGCTTTATTACAAGAAAATATCATCAGATTGGTGGTATCCTATTGTAGGGCAGCATCAGATAAGCAGCTTATCTCTGTTTAGAGTAGTGCAGCAAATTATACTTATATACTAATAAGGTGGCCAAATGATGCTGAACTTAAGTATTAAAAAAAATCTCTATAATCTGTATAGCATTAAGAATTCTAATAAAGTACTAGTATGACTGCTTAAAAAAAAAAATTAAAGAAAACAAATATACTTTATAAGAATAAACTCAAATTATAAAATAAAAAATTATAAATAGTTACATTTTTTGTATATACTAACATTAAATTAAAAGATAAAAAAACAATAACAAATATATTTTATAAAACAATAAAAAATTTTTTTAATAAAATTAATTCTATAATTATATTTTATAAAATAACTAAAAATTTGAATAATGATAATTATATTATAGGCTCTTTTAATTTATAATAAAGAAGTAATAACTAGATATAAATAATTTTATTTACAATATTTTTTATACTTATTAACATTCTTATTAATCTTAATTCAATACTATTATTAGTATTAATAGTGTTGTATTAACCTTAGACTAATATTTCATAGAATTGTAAGTAAATATTGTTTATTAAATTTAATTAATATTTATTAGTTATTTATTTATTTAATGTAATGCATATATATAAATATGCATCTATCAATAAAAATCTAATTGTATAGTAAAAGTAAGTCATAATAATAAACTTTTTTTAATCTTTCTTTTTAAATTTTTTTTAAAAGCTAATTATATTTAAAGCTCAAAACAATTAAGTAAGACCAGTATTTTTATATATTTAAATTTAAATAAGACAAAATATAAAGTATAAAGAAATTCTATTTAAGATATTAGTTTTTTTATTTAATAAAATATATTGCTTGCAATATGCAAAAAGTTTTTATTTTACTAATTTAACAAAATTTTTTGAATACAAAAGATACAAAATTTAGTAAAATTAGTTTTTAATAAAGTTTGATACAACTAAATTCAGTTTTTAAATCTTAATATGCAATTCTAAGAATTCATTATATCTTACAATTTAAAAATAGTTAATTTTCTTAATATTTTTAATTCTTGTAATCTTTAATATTTAGTGAATTAGTAAAGATAACAATACTGTTTTAGTACATTAAATACTTTTTCTTAATGATTAGCATTAGTAACTATATATTATTTGGTTTTTTTTTTTTTTTTTTTTTGGAGTTAAGGTAAGGTTTTGCTTATATCTTTATTAATTTGTTAAAAATGCCTCCAGGGACTTCTCTGGATATAAATTACAAAATCTATTCCAATTACAAATTTGTTACAAGAGTAAAGCTCAGACTATAGAAAGA
>CAJVQA010004630.1:0-17297 GCA_910591915.1 Cetraspora pellucida
TTTCTGTGATATTTCTGTTTTATATTTGAAATACTTTTGTTGTTTTAGTTTATTCCTTAGTTATTTTAGTTATTTTTTTATCTTAGTTTTAGGAATACAACTTATATTTTTTTATCTTAGTTTTAGGAATACAACTTATATTTTTTTTAAACACATTTCTTAACTACTCATTCACGTTAAGTCAAGTAATATTCTTGCTTGATTTAACTAGTAATGACATATTTATTAAACAAATATTTAGAATCTAGTTAGGTTAAGCAACCATATTACAATATTAAACTATTACAAAAGTGTATACAACTGGCTATATGTATAATATTTCTATATTATATATTTAAAAAGTCTACTTAAAGATTTTTTATTAGTTCATATCTAATATCTCTACTTGAATGTTTGATTTAAAACTGCTAATTTGCAACTTTTATATTAATTTTATTAGATTACTCAGAATCTAAATTTTTATCTCAACCTTAGAATTATAGTCTATATGATTATTCTTATTTTTAAAATAAACCTTTTAAAGTTTTTTTTTATTTTTATTTATAATTAATCTAGTTTTTGCTAACTTGCAATTAGAATTATCTATTAAATTATTTTTATTCTTATAAAGTTTATTCAAAATCTAATACTTATTTTTTTAACATCATCTTTATATTTTTTTACTAACTGCTACTTAAAATTTTTTAAACTACTAATTTAGATAACTTGATATGATATATTTATGTAACCTTTTTGTTTAGTAATTTTAGTAATCTAGTTAATATATATGCTTTTTTTACATATCTGTTATTTAATTTATCTGATTATTTTTTTTTTTAAAGATATTTTATAAATTTTTATTAATCCAATTATATTATTAAAAGTTTATACTACTTTTTACTTTAAATTTTTAAGTAAGCTTTTGTTTTCTTCATTTTTTAATTATTTACATTTAGTAATTTTATTATAAGTTTGCATTAAAACTTTATATAACACTAATTTTTTATATTTTTCCGTATATATATAAGTTATACTTTACATAGATGCTTCAAGCTTTTAATATTAAATGAAATCTAACTTGGTATATCTAAAATTACAAATATATAAATTTAATCAATTGACAAAAAACAATTATTATAACACAGATATAATTTTTAAAATTTGTTGTTTGTAAAAATTAAACTTTAAACCTACTACTTAAAGATTGACAACATATTTACTTTACTAATTTATTACACTTTTATATATATAATTTATTTTAATTAAGATTTTTTATAATAATATTATTATATAAGTGTGTAAGAGTAAAAACCTGCAATCAATTATAATAAATCATTAATCAGTTTTTAGGTTTTTACTCTTATACTCTAATATATAATATTAATTTTTTATAATTGAATCTTTTAAAAATTTTTATTTCAAATTTATACTTGTATTTAAAGTTTTTATAAAACTTTGCATTTAATTATACTTTCTTTTTTAGATTATAAAAATAAAATTTAATTTGAAAATTTAACCAATAAGTTATAAAACCCAAATTCTAAAAAATTATATATTTAAAATTTTAAAAAAAATTATATATATATATTTTTAAATAAATTAAATTTTAATATATAAAATTTGATATATCAACTTATTTAATTTATAAGTGATAGCAATTGAAACTTCTATATAAGAGCATGACTGTTATAAATAAATAATGTATAAGATTACAAAATAAAGGTATCCAATTTTTAGAAATTTGGAATGTTCCTGTTTTTTTTAAGTAACCATATATATAAAATCATAAAATCACTTTATAATTATAATGATGATCTCTAGATATAATGTCACTTAAAAGAAACCGTGTATAAATATTTATGAAGCGCTCGGTATATTATTAATGAAAAAACGGTAATTTTAGGGTAAATGGAGTAGGTTTATATAAAACAAATTCGACCCTAAAATTACTGAATTCGAGGTTATATATCACAATTTCGAACAAATATTAAAAAATGGCATTCAAATTTTCAAACTATTATTTTAAAGGGTTAGTTAATAATCTCGTAATCAAGAATTACGAAGTATGATTTCATTAAAACAAAGAATTAATCAGGATTACGTATATGAATTAAATTAATAAGCGAATTTAGTACGTACGTATAAAGATAATGATGAAAGATATAAGCATATGATTATAATTAAAAATCTCCAAAGATGTGATTATCCTGACTAATCTTCCATAATGATCACTGCTTTTTCGTGATGGATATTCAGTAATTCTGATGATTATTTTGTTATGACGGACATTCAGTAATTTTGATGATTATTTTGTTATGACGGATATTCAGTAATTCTGATGATTATTTTGTTATGACGGATATCTTAACGGATATATAGAATATCCAATACTGCAATACGTATAACATTAATGACATTTAATGGAATTGGTGGCATTAATGGCATTAATGACGTTAACAGATATTCCGAATAATGCAATAAGAGATTTTCATATGATGGGTCATCACATTATATTTTTATACAGTAAGCTGTATGAATGATGTGAATCATTTTGGCTATTCTCAAATGGTTTAATTGGCGAAAACAATAATAATAATAATAATGATCATTAATAATAATAATTGTCATAATAATATAATAATTATAATACGTAATAATAATCATAATGATATAATAATTATAATACGTAATAATAATCATAATGATATAATAATTATAATACGTAATAATAATCATAATAATAATAATTTTAAGGCAATAACAATAATAATATCAATATGCAAAAAAGAATAATAATAAACCGAGATAATCATTTGAGCTACGTAAAAAAAAAATCTGAACAACCATCTTTTTTTTCATAAGGTTATTCTAATTGGCAGAAATTTAAAATCGTTATGATCGAATATGATTGATCAATGATTGATCAATAATTGATCAATAATTGATTAATAGCCAATCACATTAAGATTTAGAACCATCATTATAATCGATAAATAAAGACAATGCATTATCAGTTTATCTAAGATTGGACTCGAGTTTGTGTAAACCGGGTTACCACGGGTAGAAGGCCAGCTCCAACTTGTTTTTTTTACAAAACTTTATTAAAAAAAAAACCATATATATATAGATTGAATATTATATTTAAAATTCTATTTATTCGAGATGAGTTACAACAAATTATCCTTACTACGTAGAGTCGGCTGTGTATGTATAAATTTACTCACACTAAAAATATTTTTTTTTACTTATTATTTTCATAAGATAAATGTGAATAATCCAATATGATAGTGTGGGCAGATTTATGCACCGCAGAATTCAGACTTTACGGACAAATTGGACATTAATCTCCGAACAGGTTTGAGGCAAATGGCATATCCATGAATAAAAAAAAAAAAAAAAGTAATAGTTAACACATTATTAGGTATTATGTCCATTGTAGTAAACGTACATATGATTTGTGGTACGCTATTCCTGTTATTCGGTGATAGGTTTATAAATATCGGGATAAATTTAAAGTTTTTTTATATATATAGAAAAAGAACTATTTAATACGTATATAATTTATATGATATATATATAATTTATATAATGTATATAATGTTATATAGTATATATAATGATATATAGTATATATAATGATATAATACAGTAATACAATGAATAATATATAATATATATATATATATATATATATTATAACATATATAATTAAAGTGTTATCTTTTAATCAGATACATAGAAGGCTTCTAAACGCAAGGCTAGGCACCTGCAGGTATGTTGATCGAATTAATAATAATTATACATGTAGGGTGACCGAAGGTAAACACGCCAAATTTCCTTTTTAAAAAAGAAGTTAACTTTTTAGAGAGAGAACATTTTTGGATAATGTAACGAAAATGTAAAAAACAGTTACAACATTCTCAGATCGATAATTATAAAGCTTCTAGAAATCATTAAATTAAATTAACATTGGTAAGTTTGACGAATAGTAAATAAAGGTTACACATTCGATTAGATTGGTTCGTTTTTTCTCAGCTAATTTTTAAAGTTCATGACGACTATAAGTTTGTTTGTTCGCGTCGCGTAATAATACTTTATGACCCAAAAATTAAGTATAAATTAAGTATAAATTAAATATAAATTAAAATATAAATTATAATATAAATTTTTTTTTTAGAAAATGAGTAAATTATCAAATTATGGCTATTTCCGAATGAACTAAATCAGGAAATAATGTCACCTAACCCGTTCAAAATACTTGATTATGAGACCAACAATTCGGGATTTTACTTAAGGAAAGTTCTGTTTTACCATCGAGTTGCATCATTTTGTTCATAGAAATAGAGCGCCATTCCGCTGAGCAGAAATAATTTCTAACGCTAAATGACATTAATTAACATTAATTAATGTCAACTAACGTTAGCTAACATTAACTAACGTTAGCTAACATTAATTAACGTTAGCTAACATTAATTAACGTTAGCTAACATTAATTAACGTTAGCTAACATTAATTAACGTTAACTAAATTAATTAACGCAAATTAACGTTAACCAAAATTAATTAACGCAAATTAACATTAATTAACATTCATTAAGAGTCTTTGTTTTTGTGTAGTGAAACCCCAAATTAAATCCTGACACACCAACACACAGATGACTAATCTCAATGATGATAAGTTAATGGTCAAATTTGATAAAAAATTTATCAATACTAAATAATACTAAATAATACTAAATAATACTAAATAATACTAAGTAATACTAAGTAATACTGAATAAATACTAAATGATACGTATTAAATAATACTAAATCATAGGTATTAAATAATACTAAATAATACGTATTAAAGAATACTAAATTATACTAAATTATAATAATTATACCAAAGAATGTAATACCTAGAGGGGGGTTAAGGGCAATGTAACTCAAGTTCCCCTGAAAGGACATAAGACCAATTTAGTCGGTATTATGTTTCATTGAAAAAAAAGGCTTTGGAAAAACAGGACAGTAGTAACCAGTCAACGTATTAAATGGGGGATATAATGACCGGAAGGTAGTACTATTTCGTACAATGAGTTAGTTTTACTATTTTGTAGAATATAATATGTTAAGAAGTCACATTAATTAAAGTATTTGCAATACAAGAATCACCTTCCAAAAATGTCGAGATATTTTATATAGGGGATATTAAATGGTGTTTCACAGTGCATCTAAAAACAGTAGCTAAAAGACCGCGTTTACGTGTCAAATAAGCAAGAAAAATAATTGATGCAATTTCTTTGAAATTAATAAATACTAATATAACACCAGATCCGTCGGGAAATGATAGATCATAGAATTGTCTGGAATAGGCCTATAAGTAGAAGTTTATTTAACGATTTAGGATGAAATTGATGCCACGTGCTCTTTGAAAAGATAAACGATGTACGCACGTACTTGGGTTATATAATTAAGGAATTTTGATTTATTTTTGATTTTTTTTAACACTGTAAAAGGAAATTCGCGTAAATATCATTTATATTGTTTAATTTCCAAGTTAAATTGATATAACGAATAAACATTACAATTTTTATAGTAAATAATGTTTCGTGTACTCACATGAATGTTGTCTACGTTCTAAAAAACAAACTAAAATATAAACATTTTCTATATATATAAAAAAGAGATAATTTTTGATATTTTTATATTTTTGATATTTTAGATTAATGACTCAGAGACATTTATTGATATATTTGAAGCTGCAGTATATAAATGGAATTTTAAACTTTTTTCGACTTGGGCTAAAAAGTTTTTTTTTTTTAATATACGCGTTTGCATATATAATAACATTACTTTGACGCGGAGTTAACTCAGTGATTTTAAATAAAAAACCGTTTTTGGGAGAGAGCGCGCCACTAACCGAACAATAGTCATCACCAAATAAAACGTCAAAATGATGCGAGATTTCTTTTTAGGACTGTAATCTTGTATAAAAATGATTTAGACTATGCGTCAAAAATTGAATTAAATAAATTAAAACAAATTAAATAAATTAAATAAATTAAATAAGGATAAAAAAGTTTTACTATATAAAAAATGTTAATTAGTATACTAAAAACGCGTGGAAATTATTTTTTTGATGATTGATTTATTCTAATTTTGTAATTAAACACAAAAAGTCATTATCTTTTTTAAGTAATTATTAAAATATTAAATAATACAATGAATCAATTAAATTAGAGATTCATTAAATTTAAGGTTTTTTTTAAAAAAAATACTGTATTTAGGTAAAGTTAAAAATTATTATCAAGATCTAACACGATTTTTTTAAACAATAAACGATCAGAAACGAACAATCGCGAAAACAAATAAGTTTAAAAATTATAAAATGACGCGATCCGCATGAATAATAAATTAATAATATAAATTAAGTTTTAAATACTATATTTGTAACAGTAGTGATTGTCACCGGGCAGGGTTCGGGAATGAATATAAATTCATAGGTCAAGTATTTTTTTTGTAACATAAGTTTAACACGAAGCACGACGTTTCTCATACATAATTAATGAAACTTTGATGTTAATCTAATATCTTATTCGGACTTACACCGCATATTGACGGCGTCCATTTTCTTTGTAAAGATGCACACATCTTTGATTTTAAAGTTTTATCGTAATTTTGATTGTTTTATTGGATAATTGTTAAATGAACTTTCATATGATAATAACACGATAAAATATGGTTATTTAACATAATAAACACATAATTCAGTAATTTATACAGGTAACGATATACACCGATATACAGTAAATATAAATAACGATATATAGATAAATATACCGTACGTATGTAATTGTTGTGATTGCGAGTTTCATCCGAAGGTTAGAAACCCCAATTTTGGATGATTGTCAATTCATCCATCATGATTAAACATTTGACGCGATTTGAGTGGTTGTGAATTGTTGTAAAATGATTATAAATGGTTATAAATGATTGTAATAAATGATTGTAATGTTTGTGAATGAGAAAAAAAATTTAAGATTGGATTATTCAAATATTTAGACTTTATTAAACTTTATTAGACTTGATTATTAACATTAACTTAAAGAATTTAAAGAATCTAAAGAATTTAACATTATAACGATAACATTTAACGTTAATAAAACCTAAATAAGATTTGTACAGGTTTAATGACACTTACCGACACTTACCGACATTTACTACATTACATTTATTATTATATAACTCAGTCGGTATTGAATCCTAGTGGTTGGAAATCCTCATAAATAGATTTATTTAAAAAATGCTTTTATGGTCAAAAATAATTCTGGAAAATTTCATTTTTATTCCTTAAATCACACTAATTGATAAAAGACTCAAACGATAATAAAGAAAAAATAGTTACACTGAATCAAACGTTTCAAGGAAAGTTGTACACTCTTGTTAAACTGATCGATAATAAATTGCATGTTCCGGTGGCGTACATAATTTATTTAGCGTGCATATTTGTACTGGTACTTAACAGCTAAGTATGTAACATATCCACGTATGTAACTTGTAACGTACTGTATGTATGTAACTTGTAACGTACTGTACGTATGCACTGTACGTATGCACGTATGTACGTATCAGGTATGTGTAGTGAACAAGGAAAATAGTTTTTACGTACGTAGCCACCTACCTACTTACTCATCTTACTATTACTATTGCTATATCTGATATCAGATATCAATATGTATGTACGTATTTTACGTACGTATGTATGTATTTTCCATCAAACCATGCATGAACAGCCACATCATTAATCACCGAGATCTTTCCAAGTTTTCGATTGATTTGCTAATGGGAAATAATGTTCATCTATGCGTCTCTTTTTTATATTCTGCTTATTATTGTGAGTATATTTGATCATTAGATATAATAATGTGCATTGTTATTTTAAACAGTCTTACGTACTATCAAATTTATTCACAAAATTTATTTACAAAAATTATTCACAAAACTTATTTACAAAAATTATTCGCAAAGATTACTCGCAAAGATTATTCACAAAGATTACTCGCAAAGATTATTCACAAAGATTACTCGCAAAAATTATTCACAAAGATTACTCGCAAAGATTATTCATAAAGATTACTCGCAAAGATTACTCATAAAGACTTTAAACAAAATTCGTACAACGACATTCAATGATGAATAACTCCAGAAAAATAATAATTATATTTATCGAATAAAGACCAAATTAAGTAGACAACTGTTACAATAATACAATATTTCTTTTTCTTTTTGAAAGAGATTTGGAAACCTTTTGTTTTTATTTTTTAAGCATAAATAATAAACCTTTCGAAACCCCTCCCCATGTGTAAATCTTTATTTGTGGTCTGGGTAATGTCTGGGTAATATCTGGGTAGTTGCCTTAAATGTTTTGACAAAAGTTATATTTGGTACTTTATAAGGTTAAACACATTCCTTAGCCGTTTACGCTTAACACTTAATATAACATTATTTCTTGGCTCGACTTTGTGCCCGATGAGATGACAAAAAAATAAAATAAAATAAAATAATAAATTAAAATAAAAAAATTAAATCAAATTAAATCAAGTTTCAACTATTCCTAGAAATCAGGCGCCAAAGGTTAGTTAATAAATAAACAACAAATAAACTGACTGTACTTGCTTTTTCGGTTACAGTCTGATGATTTTAAACATGAGATTTTTTCAACTCATGATTTTACTAAAAAAATTCTTCTATTAGAATGTTTTAAAAAAAAAAATCTCAGCATTATTGTTTATGGTTACTATAAACTTCTATAGGAATCTATATACATCTATGAATATCCATAGTTATCTATTGGTGATGTACTTGAATTTAGACAGGTATTACAGGCTCCGACCTAAATTGTTTAAATTCCGGTGAAAATGATGCATCGAATTGGTTAATTAAGTATTGTACGTATAAACTTAATAATGATGGTAAAAGATAAACTATGTAATACGATTGATAACTGATTGACTATTACAAAAAACAAAGTTCATTGAGAATTGCTATAGATGGTCCAATATGTATGGGGGCGTTTTTTTTGAACTACTATTTCAATGAATAAAAAAATTTGATTAATTAACTTATTAATCGAAAAAAATGATCTCTAAAAATGTTTAGTCTGATGTTTCCTTCCTGTCAATTAAAAAATATTTGATTATCTATAAAAAATTCGGCCTTCAATCCTAGTACGTACGTATCAGATATACTGTAGTTAATTAGTACACATACCACATGTATATACTACATTTAACAGGTAGTATATGTAGTATACTACACAAACAAGTACATACTACAAACAAGTACATACTACAAACAAGTATATACTACAAACAAGTATATATTACAAGTATATATTACAAGTATATATTACAAGTATATATTATTAATATTATTATTAATACTATTAATATATTAATAATACACCTCTAACTCTCTCTAACCCTATGTTGTGTCAGTTCTGTGAGAACCAAGCATTCTCGTACGTATATGTTCTCTCTTTAGTAATTTTTATTGGTGCTTTATCAATATCAATTATCGAAAAGGTTAATGAGAAAAAAGGTTAGCAATTACACAAACCAAATGAATAACTTATTTGATGATTATTTCCCAATACTTTGTCTTACCAATACTTGTTACTATACATCTTCTCACACCTGCTAGCATAAAGAAGTTTGACTGTGTCCTTTATAGTAATATAAATAAGGATATACGCGGCTTTATTTAAAATTGCTTGTTGGTTGTAAATATTTATGTAAAAGATGAGAAATGATCTTCAATGCCTGTTTAATTGCTTTCGTTTATGACAAATGTACAGGTTTTTATCATTGTTCTTTTGCTTGAAACTTTACTATCTAATCTTTATCTTGTTTTTTTTTGTATAAATCTAATGATTTCCCAAAATAATAATTATTATTATGATGGTATATACTTTCTTATTGTGTGATTAGAAAAGCAAAGACCCCTTAGATCTTTTGAACCCAATTATTGGGTAAATAATTTTTTATGATTATCATTAAATGGTGTACAACCATTGTCTTGAATTCCCAGAGTTATTACTTTCTCGGTAAACAATCGTCCGTTTTTTGTACATGTGATTTTACGGTGTTAAACGATCCGAAATTTTATTCGACAATTTCTAGTTTCTTGATGGAGAAATGTTTCACCATTCAAGAGAGCATTTAAATCTTTTTTTTTACTTACTTTCGTTAGAATCTAATTACAATATCCGGGTAAATGGCTTCCGGTAAAGATAATAATGATGATGAAAATAACACGTGCTATAAAATATTATTTGTCATAATATGTCATAAAATACCATAAATTGCTATAATATGTCATAAAATTCTAAAAAACGCATGGTCAATATTTCTTTACAAGTTGCCCAACTATTAAAAAAAACTGCCCCGCATGATCCTTACCTTTCTCTAATTTTCCGGCACAAATTCATTGTTATCAGGAAAAGCAAGAAAAAAAACCCTTTGTGCACATACTATACGTAATTGCCAATGATGAATTCTTTTGTGTATGCGCATTTATTATAATTTATACTCTCATAATAATTACCATTATAATATCATGTTTAACATTATATTTATAAATAAAATACTTACTTTCTATACTATATATTGTTTCACAACATACCTTTTGGCATGTAGTGCATTATTGGACTGTAAGTAAGGGTGCTTTCAATTTAAAAATTTATGCATAATATATATTTGAAATATTTTATTTTATATATATACTGGTATATTATTCACTCTCGAGGGGATTTTTTCATCGATGGACTAGCATAATAATAAAATACTTTTTTTTTTTTTTTATTGCGCCTTTTTCAATAAATCTTGCTTTTTTTGCTATTCCACTTTTTTTTTTTTTCTTTATCTAATTTTAAATTTTCGTGGTGCCAACTGGAACTTGGTGCATTATTTTTTTAAAAGTATTGAAATATAAATTATATAAATTAATATATAATATCCACATATATCTTTCCGCGTTACTTTGAAACTGGAAAATAAACTTTTATCTTCTCTCTTCTCTTCAACCTTAAAAAAAAAAAAAAAGAAAAAAGGGAAATAGAAAACTTTTTTTTATTTTATTTAGAATTATATTTCTTTAAAAATTTATTGTTTCTTTATATTTGTATATCAACATATATAACTATCCGAAAAAAATTTATTTGGATTTTTTTGATAACAAACAAATTACGCCCGATTTTGTTTTTTATAAACTGATAAATAACTGCATAGTATCCTATCTATTAGAATTTTATTCTCTTGATCATTCTCACTCTCTTCTCAAAAAAAAAAAATCCATCTTTTCGTTAGTTAGCGGTCTACATAATGCCAGCCGCTTCTACCACATTATCAACCGCTAGTTCCCAACAACCTGGAACTAAAGCGACAAACAATAGTTCTTTATCTAATCCTCCTAAAAAAAAAACAAAATGGCTTTTCATATCGGCGGCAATATCAAAAAAGCCGATGGATGCTGCTTCAAAAGCTAATGATATATCTAATAACAACCATCATTTAAACAATGACAAGACAACGCGTCATTTTCATGATTCTAAACTAGACCTTTCTAAACCTAGTAAAGTTATTTGTTCTCGGTTCAATTCTAGTTCTAGTAAATTATCTTGTAACTCCTGTGTTACTGATAATACCGATACCGATAATACTCCTTCGTCACCTACAAACTCTCTTCAGTCCCTGAGTGATGACATAGAAATGATACTTGATGATGACAGTCAAGAAACGTACGTATTTTTATTTATTATATATTATATTCTTACTTTCCGTTATCCATTATATGTGTGTTATATTCATTTTATTGTTATATGTGTGTTATATTTATTATTTTTTATATAACTTAATTTTTTTTTTTTTTATATTTATATTTATTATTTATTATATAAAAATTTATCTATTATATAAATTTATTTACTATCGCTATATAACTTATTTATTATAAAACGATCTTTACCTTTTAATTCTTTTATTTAACCTTTAATTTTTTTTAAAATATATATTTTTTTTTGTTAATTTGGTTAATTATTAACCCATATTTCTGACCAATAGTGATGAAGAACCATTCGATACAACCATCGATACTCCTCAATCATCACAATATCATGCAAATAAGGTAAATTTCTCTTCTTATCTAATATTTTTCTAATATTTTTTAATTTTAATTTATTAATTTAAAATTAACTTTCTTCTTTTTTATTCATGAAAAGTCAATACTATCTACTAAAACAAAATCTAGATCTTCTTCTGTCACTTGGGTGGAAGACTTAACTGATCCTACTTTTTCACCCATTTCAACTGTGCCTCCTCAACCCTCAAATATCTCAAATATTACGACTAATGACATTGATTCATCTCAGTTAAATGGTAGGTATCGTGATTGATCATAATTTTTTCATTTCCATAAAATTTATTAGACTTTTATCAAGTTGACATAAGCAATACGGATAGTCTAGTGGTTTGATGAATTACGCAATAAATTATTTGCCCTTTTGGCGCGATCTATAGTCAATAATATTCATCGAATAATACTTTCAATATTATTAAGATATATAACTTAATACCATTTATACTTTCTAAACACTTTTACAGCCACATATATTTTATTATCATTTACGCTTAGCCCATTGCACATGGCTAGTTACTTGAATAACTACTTATAATCCACTTCTCATAAACTTTCATAATCCTATTTTTTTTTTTTTTGGTAATCGCGCCAATATTTCTCCTTTAATAAATATTATTCCCTTCCCCTTTTTTTTTTTTATACTTAAAAAAAACTTAAAACTTTAAAACTTTAAAACTTTATCAACTTTCTTTTTTTTTTTTTTTCATCGCATGTATTAAAATTTTTCTTTTATATATTTTCAATTGTTTAGATACTAATCAGTGTGGTACTCCATCGTCAACACAACCCTATACTACTAGTAAATTATCAGGATTTAAAATTTTACATCACAAGATGACCAAGAAAAAAGATGTTGAAAAAAGTCAAGATAACATTTCCACCAACAAATTCATGGTTCGAACTCTTAGCCTTTTAAAAACTTTTTCCGAAACTGAAAATAATAATAATAATGATGATGATGATGAAAAAGATTCTTCAAAGAATTCATTGAATCGATTACGTAACCGACGGTCAAAATCATTTAATGATTTGTTAAATAAAGAAAATGGTCGAGTTGTTGATGAATCTATTAAAGATTCTTCATCAAAGAAAAATATTATTGAAACTACAACAACAACTTCTTCTAAACGTAAAAAACTTGGTTCTATGGAATTTAGATCTATATCATTACCTGATTCATCTTTAAAAGAGATTCCTATCACTTCAGAACTCAATCATGATTCTTCGGTGTCGGATGATGAAATAAGATGTGAATCACCTGTCTCTGATTCACCGAATAATAATATTACTTTTCTAAGTAAAAGATGTTCTTTAAATGAATTTAATAATGATATTAGGCGTAGTTGGTCTCATATAGAAGTACGGCATCTTAAAAACATATTTTCAAGAAAACGTGCTATTCTTGATGGGAAACGACGAAACTCCTATGCTTATACAAATTCTTTAAAAACAAATCAACAAATTGCTGCCGAATCTGAAATTCGCCTTTTAAATCATTTTCATAAAACAAGGAATTCTAATGTGAGTGTTGATAGTGCTATAGTTATAAAAGATCCTCCTATCGTAACTTCACCTGTCCTTCAAGTTGATGAAGAAAAAGAAATTGATGTTACGGCTAAATCAAAACAAATGAGAAAATTCATTGCTGGTGAAATTTATTCTACTGAACAAAGTTATTTAGGTCATTTAAATGATTTAAAAAAGGTATGTTTTTTTATATATAATATTATTATAAACATGCATTTATTATAATTTATATTATTATTTCATTTTTATTAATTATCTGTTTCTTATTCCATTTATTATTATTATTATTATTGATAGATATTCATGGATCCATTTATCGATGCGGCTCAATTACCTAATCCGTTAGTTAATCCTGATGACATTGAAACAATCTTTGCTCATATAAATGACCTTATAGTATTATCTACTATAATTGTAGAAGATCTTGAAAGTAGCATGGATCCATGGCAAGAATCTGAGTCAATGGTTGGCGAAGTATTTTTAAAGTATAGACCTTATTTTGAAAGATTATTATTGTATGCAGAAAATCATCAACAAAGTAGAATGGCAATTAAACGAGCAAATGAAAATGTTTTATGTCGAAAGTTTATGCAGGTATGTAATATTTTCGGATTTTTAAAAAACTAAAAATGTTTGAATTCTCTAAAAAAAAACTAATATATATATATATATTTGATTATAGTCATTAAGAAAACCAGAAACAAGTCGTCTTAACCTTGCTGATTATATGATAATGCCAATACAACGTGTTACGAGATATTGTCTTCTACTTCAAGGTATTTAAATTTAATCAAATGATTTCATACGGATTATATATATATATATAGACTCAACGTATTCTACATGTTTTATGTATGTTTTATACATGTTTTATACTTATTATATATATATTTTTTCAATTTTTCAATAAAATTAGAGTTAAAGAAATATACACCGGAATTCCATATGGACTATGACGATCTATGTCATGCAGTTGATAATATGAAAACTCTTGCTCTTGAATGCGATAAAACTATTCAACAACTGTGAATGAATATAAATAAATTCCTTGTAGTGAATAGCGAAGCTATTTTGAGGCGATGGCAAATAGTTGAAGTGACATATCGTTGTTCTTTTCGACTTGTCTCGGAGTTATGTGACAATGTGTGAATATACAAGGTTTCTTTGTTTATTTGCACTTATAACATGAGAAGTGATGTGAAAAAAGTTAGTCATGATATGATAGAACTCTCCTTTCACTTTGACCGAAATTAAACCAATTTTGATCTATTCATTTCTGTTCACCATTTATGAGTCTTTTTTTGTCTCATAAAAACAAATGAATTGAAAGTACACATGTACTTGTTTTTATTATTTCGGTCTCGACTATTTCATTTAATTGTATTCATTTTTTTCTTTGTAAATATTTTATTGTTCCTTTCTACCTAAAATGGGGTTTTTTTACATATTAAATATTAACCCCTCTTTTTCCCCTTATCCTTGGCTCTCAAAGTACGCCGTTGAATTGTCAAACACATGAACAATATATATATTTTTCTCTTTTGTATCATATATTAAATATTTTTCGTTGTAGTTTATGAAAATTATACATATATTATTTCGAACTACTTATCCCCCCGTATATGTATGTACCTTTACAATATCCAAGATTTCAAACAAAAAAAAACCTTTTTTTTCAAAAAAAAAAGAATATATATATATATATATATATCTTAAAAAAAGTACGTATTTAAACAAAAAAAAAAAAAAATTATTATGTATGCCTTTTCTCTCTCTACACCAAATAATCCTCCTCCTTTTTTTTTTTTTTTGACAATTTGATTCTTACTGACTGGGATAATGTTACTAGAATAGTTTAATTTGGTTGAGAAAGAAAAAAAAAATTTATATATGGAAAATAAATATCCTTTATGCTCGATCAACATATATTTTTTAATGTAATATGGTGGTGTTTTTTTTTTTTTTTTTTTTTAAAAAAAAAAAAAGGGTGTGGTTTATAAATTTGGCCATGGATAAAAAGTTTTTGCCATTGTATATGTTTTTAATTAAATACTGTATTAAGTTTAATTCAATTCAATTATATATAAATTATTTAAAATTTTTAATAAATAAAATATATATATCCATATCGATTATATAATACAATTTTGATAATCAGGGTTTCGTTTTGTTTTTCCCACACTTATACATACCCTAAATGAAATGGTTAAATGATTTCTCGTAAAAATTATTAGTATATATGTTGTTGAGAATTTAAGTTTCTTTGGATTTTTAAAATAAATTCTACGTATCGATATACCATAAAAATTCTAATTTTATTAAGAAATTCCAAATCCACTTAAACTCCGTTCCCATACGTATAAGCATCTCCTATATTGTATGTATAAGCATATCATGTTTATAAGCATATTTCTTTTTTGAAATAAACTATTATTAAATATGCGTATAAAAATAATTCTACATACGTATAAGCACTCTTTCTAAGTATGTCTTCTATATAAGGACACTTTCCGATAATGTGATTATATGAGAATACGACTGTGTAAAACAAAAAACTTAGTAATGGCTAAAATGCATGACGAAATTAACTACTGTATATCGATGTTATTCTGTTAAAAAAAGAATAATAATTAGACACCCGAATTTTCTATCAGGGTCGTAAGTTACTAATAAGCTTTGTTCTGGCCATTTGTCTTAATGCTAGGTAGAAATTAATACGTTAGTCAGTAATTTAGCATTAAATTTGATGGTAATTTACTAACGCTAATGATACGATAACTTTTCACGGTAAGTTTACCACTAAACAATTCTGATGGTTTAATTAAATAGAGCTGTAATCTTGGCCAAAGTTTAAGTATAACTCACTAAAACTACAACTATATGTACATGCTTGCTTTGTTTATATTTATACGTATCCGGACCAGACTGAGAAAAAATTATTTAGACTCTACGTAACAAAAATCATATGTATATATACGTATACGTATACTGTATATGTGCCCCATAACAGATCGTTGTCTCGTCATATAAAAACCATTTATATTAAACCAATATTTAATTATGAAATTTATTTTTAGATAGTATAAGATATAATTATTTAAAATAATTAACAAAAATAATTATAATTATTAACATTAATTAACATTATTTGATTTTTTTTTTTTTTTAATGTTACAGTAGATGTTTCATTTGTTTGTTATTAAAATATTATTATGATTCAAGTTATTGTATTAACAAACCACTTCACCTGGTTATAGTCACCCGTTCAATAAAAATTTTTGGTCACATGGTCAACGCCATGACCGGCCAATCAAGTCCTATCGTCGAACACACTATGAATCGCCTAACCGCAAAACATTCATTTTTAATACTCTCGTGCTTACTTTTTTGATACATCAAAACAGATCTAAAATTTTTAACATTCCACTACGTATAATAACATACAATCATATTGGTTATTTTTAGGGTGTGTTTAAGGGTAGAGGATAATATTTAAATTATATATAAACTTAATAGTAAAATTTTTGTATATTTAATTTTTTTTTTTTTTTTTTTCCTTCACTTGAGCAGTCTTGCTGGTCACCTTTATTATGTATTTTTGTATTACATACATAC
>CAJVQA010004631.1:0-17292 GCA_910591915.1 Cetraspora pellucida
AATTGTATACTCTTCTGTAGTGGTTCATTGAACCACAATACCAATAAGTGATTAATAAAAGTCAAAAGACCAAAAAGATTACCTTAATACCAAAAAAATAAAAATAAAGTATAGAAATTTAAATTTGTACAAAGTATAAAATTTTTTTTAGTTTTAAAATTATATAAAATCTTAAAAAATCTTTAATAATAAAAAATTTTAAATAAAATCTTTAAAATTTTAATACATAAAAGTTTATTAATATTTTAAAAATTTTTTTATAATAAAATTTATAAAATATGTTTTTAATAATATA
This sequence comes from Cetraspora pellucida, assembly GCA_910591915.1. NCBI lineage: Eukaryota > Fungi > Glomeromycota > Glomeromycetes > Diversisporales > Gigasporaceae > Cetraspora > Cetraspora pellucida. The sequence goes on from CAJVQA010004631.1 coordinate 296, forward strand.
TTTTATAAGTAAAGTATATTTTATATTATTAATAAGTTATTATTTATTTAATAAATATTAAATATAATTTAATTTTTTAACCAAATTTGTCTAAAATATGATTTAAGAAATAGTTGTATTTATTTAATTACAATTTAATTTTTTTTGTTATAAATATATTTATTTAATTATAGTATAATTTTTTTGTTATAAATATATTTATTTGATTATAATATAGTTTTTTTTAATTTTGTAAATATAAAATATTGTTTTAAATAAATTTTAATTTTTTTTAATTTTAAGTTAATCTCTTTAATCTTTTAACTTTTATTAATAACTTTTTTAGTAATATAATTCTCTAAACTAATATAAGAAGAGTATATAATTGGTTATATATATTATTTTTCTATATTACCTATTTAAGAAGTTTATTTAAAAGTTCTTTACTAATTGCTGTACTTAAGAATAAGAAGCATATAAATTATTTTTATATAGTTATATATGATATATTAAAATTTTTATCTAAAATTAATATATTACTAATAAAACTTTTTTATTTTTTTATTAATTAATAAAAAAATTTTATAATATTATAAATAAAATTTTTTATCTATTATAATAAAATTTTGATATATTGTATTATTTTAAAAAAATATACTTGTATATATAATAAAGTTTACTTAGATGAGTTAAAATTTCTTTAGATAATACAAAAATAAAGAATTTGATTAGTTAATTTACATAAACTTATTAGTTAATTTTATTTTATAATTTATATTCTGATCTTTAAAAATCTATATTCTAATGAGTTTTTAATCTATTTTAATAATTTTACTATTATTAGAATCAGAATGACCTATTCTATAATTTTTATTTAATAATTAAAATTAGTTTACTTAATATAATATTTTATAAAATTAAATATTAAAAAAATTTATTATTAGGTTTATATATAATTTTAAAATACTGCTTCTTACTTTTAACATCTTTGTTTAGGTATTTGATTTTAAACTCTTTGAACCTGTATCTGTATTAAAATTACTAGATTAAGTCTAGATTATTATTTCAATCTTAGAACTATTTTATTTTTAAAATAAATTTTTTAAAACCTTCTGCATTTATTTTTATAATTAATCTAATATATTATAACAAAACCAATATTTGTAGTTAAAGTTATATCATTTAACTGCTATGCTCTTATAGAGTTTACTTGAATCTTAGCATTATTTTATAATATATTTTTGATACTTTAGTATATTCCTGCTTGCCTTTTTACTAAATTCCTAATTCAAATAACTTATATAGAACTATAACTAGTTTATTAATATATTAGATTGGTTTAATATTCTTTTTCTTTAGTTTATTTTAATGACCTAATTGGTAATACTTCTAAGACTCTCAATCTAAAGATTCTTGCCTATTTAAGTATTATAATCTTTGTATCTGTTTTCTAGATCTAGTTTTTACAGTAGTGCTATTAAAAATTTGTACTATCTCTTTATTTGGATCTTTTTAAATAGACTTCTTGTTTTCTAATTTTAATAGATTTATATAGCCATAATAACTTATCTAAAGTTTGCATCACTTGATGCTAGTTTGCATTTTTTTGTATAATATTATACTTATACAGATGCTCTATAACCTGCAAGTCATACTGATATGATTGCTATTACAGATATTTTAACTCAATTATTAGAAACAGTTACTATAATATAAATATTATATAGATAATTATTCAAATTTTTGTTATTGATAGGATTTAAACATCTAATTTATTACTTAAAAAGTTGATAACTTATCTACTTTACTAAGTTATTACACTTTTATTTTATTTTTTTTGGTATTAAAATGACTTCTTTAATCTTTTGATTTTTATTAATAATTTTTTGATAATGTAATTCTATAAACTAATACAAAAAAACATACAATTAGCTATATATATAACTTTTCTATATTACTTATTTAAAGAGTCTAGCTAAAGATTTTCTATCAATTGGCATATCTAATATCTCTGCTTGAGTATTCTACTTAAACTCTTTGAACCTGCAATCTGTATTAATATCACTAAGTTATATACAGATATCCAGATCATCATCTTAACCTTAGGACTATTTTATTTTTGAAATAAACTTCTTAGAACCTTTTGTATCTATTTTTATAATTAAACTAGATATTGCTATAACAAAACTAATACTTGCAGTTAGAGTTGTATTATTTAACTACTATGCCCTTGTAAAGTTTACTTAAACCTCAGCATCTATTTTATAACATAACTCTAGTACTTTAGTATATTTTTGTTTTTTGTCCAAACTTTTAATCTAAATAGTTTGTATATAACTATAATTAGTTTATTAGTATATCAAGTTGGCCTAATATCTTTTTCAACTGTTTTATTTCAGTAGCCTAGTTGGTGATACCTTTGAGCCTTTTATAGCTGAAGCTTTTTGTTTATTTGGATATTATAACCTTAATATCTGTTTTTTAGGCTAGTTTTTACAATAGTACTATTAAAAATTTAGCTATCTCTTTATTCAGATCTTCTTAAATAAACTTTTTGTTATTCAATTTCAACAGATTTATATAGCCACAAAGATTTATTTAGTATTTGCACTGCTTAATTATTGATTTGTATTTCTTTGTATAATTATACAAATGCATTATAATATGTCAGTTATACTAATATGACTACTATTACAGATATTCTAATCTAATCATTAGTAACAGTTGTTATAATATAAATATTATATAGATAATTATTTAAATTTTTACTATCAATAGGATTTAAATACCTAACTTATCATTTGGAAAGTTGACAATCTGATTATTTCACTAGATCATCACACTTTATACTTTTATTTTAAATTTTTAAGATCTATTAGTTTATTATATTTTTTAATAAATATATAAAAGATATGTGTGATAACCTAGTAAAGTGATTAGGTTGGCAACCTCTCAAGTAATAAGTTGGGTGTTCAAATCTTATTGATAATAAAAATTTGAATAATTATTTATATAATATTCATATTATAGCAACTGTTACTAATGATTAGATTAGAATATTTGTAATAGCAGTCACACTAGTATAACTAACAAATCATGAGATATTTGTATAACTTATTATACAAAGGAATGCAAACTTACAAATTAGGTAGTACAAATACTAGATAAGTTCTTGTAGCTTTGTAAATCTGTTAAATTTAGGTAACAAGAAGGCTATTTGAGAAGACCTAAGTAGAGAGATAGCTAGATCTTTGATAACTCTACTATAAAGGCTAGCTCAGAAAAATAGATATTATAGTCATAGTACCTAATTATTGTAGCAAAACAGGCAAAAACCTCTAGATTAAGAGTCTCGGAGATACTATCAACTAAGATGTTAGAATAAATCAATAGAAAAGGATATTAGACTAATCTAATATATCAATAAACTGATCATAGTTCTATACAGGCTATCTGGATTAGGAGTTTGATAAAAAGACAATTAAAAAGGCAAAAATATACTAAAGTATTGGAATTATGCTATAAAGTAGATGCTGATATCTGTATGAACTTTACAAAAACACTGTGATTAAATGATATAACTCTAACTACAAGCATTAGTTCTGCTATAGTGATATCTAATTTAGCTATAAAAATAAGTACAAAAAGCTCTAAAACATTTATTTTGAGGATAAATTAGTCCTAATCTGAGTATTTAAATATAACCTAGTGAGTTAACACAAGTTATAGGTTCAGAGTAGTGTTTGGAACTGATTTTATTTTTCTTATATTAAAACCAGTTTTAATCAGATTTAATATAAGAAAAATAAAACTGGTTTTAAATTCTAGTTCAAAGAGTTTAAAGTGAAACATCTAAGCAGAAGTATTAGGTATAACAATTAGTAAAAAATCTTTGAGCAGACTTCTTAAATAGGTAATATAGAAAAGGTATATATATAGCCAATTGTATTCTCTTCTGTAGTGATTTATAGAATTACATTACTAATAAGTTATTAATAAAAGTCAAAAGACCAAAAAGGTTACCTTAATACCAAATAAAAAATAAAAAATAAATATATAAAATTCTATATATAGATTATTTAATTAGTTTTAATACAAAGTATTTTTTTTTTTTTTGCTTTTGCTAAGGCCATTAGTTATTAGTAGTTATTGTCTTTATTGTAAATTCAATTATGATTATATAACTTGTACAAGATGACTCTTATACTATACTGACAAATAGCATACAAGTTTCTATATACTAAAGTGCTGTTTAATCTAACTCTGACCTTCCTGTCTGTATGTTTATCAAGCTATTACATATTTTAGAATATGTTATTTAATTGTAAAGCTCCAAAGAGCCCTTCTGCTAACTAATTATTCACATTTAATCTTTGTTAATAGGGCTTACTTTGTAAAGTTCATCCAAACAAATGTTGAAATTTTGATGAAAAAATGATAAAATAATGGTAAAAAAATATGTAGAGGCTGTCAAAAAGATAAATGAATATATAATAGAGATTATACTATACTTTAAACAACTAGAGTTGATAATAATAAGAATCAATATATCACCAAATAACAAAATAGCAAAAAAAAAAAATTTAGCAAAAGATAGAAGAAATAGTCTTTAAAAAAAAAAAAAAACACAAATAATTATTATAGGAAACTTTAATTATATAGTGAATAATATATTAGATAGACAATATCTACAAACTGCAAATTTCAAAAAGCTACCTATATTTAAATAAATGGAAAAATTAGATTTTAGTGATACTTGCAAAAGCTTGCATCTAACAAGCCAAGAGTTTACATAGTCAAGCAGAGAAGTAGCAACAAGAATTGACTACATTTAGATTTCAGATAGATTAGTTTCAGAATTACAAAGATTAAAAATTGAAAATGCAGAGAAAATTACTAAAAGTAATAATAAGATAATAAAAACAAAAGTATGAATTAAATACATAATAGTAAAGAATAGCAAAACAGAAATTAAAAAAAAAGAGACAGTCAAAAACATTATATCTATATGATCAATCAAAAATAGAAGATTAGAAAATTATACACAAAAGCTACAAATCAACTAGAAACAAAAGAAATACTAAGAAAGATGTAAGAAAAAAGTCAAAATGAAGAAAAAAGAATATATAGAATAAACAGCATATGGGACACAATAGAAGAAGCAATTATTGTAGTAGCAAGCAAGCATATTCCAAAAAAAAAGATATATAATACAATAACAAACAGAAAAAAAAAGTTAAAAAGAACTACAACTTAATAAAAACATTGATGAATTACAATAAATAGTTAAATATGCAAAGACAAAAGAAGATCTAAAAGTAACAGAAGAAGAAAGAAGTAAACTTGAAAAAAGATTAAAAACACTAGTTTGAAAAGAAGAACAAAACTACTAAAACTACAAAGACAATAATCAAGTGCCTGGATAGAAGACATTAAAAAATGACAAAAGTTATTACAAGAAAGAAAAAACAAAGAATAAAAACAAAGATAAAGAAAACAAATAGAAAAAAATATAAACAAATAATATAAAATGATCAAAATAGACCAAAAAAAAATAATAGTTAGCCTCTTAAATAAATCATACAAGAAAATAATACTTGACAAATTCATCTACTAAAGAGAAGAAGAACCAATTTTTACAATGAAGCCAGATTTAGTTAAAATAGGTGTAGCAGAGCATTATGAGAAACAATTTAGAAAAAGAGCTACCAAACTAAATAAAATGTCAGAAAGGTAGAAAAAAATATACAAGTCACAAAGACATATTAAAGAAGAATATTATAAAGAAGTTAAAAAAGAAATTAAAAAGAAATAATAAAAAGATGTACTTAAAAAACTGAAAACAGGAATAGCTTCAGATATATCAAGTACAAGCTATATATTAATTAAACAAGCAAGAAAGAAAATACAAAAAATCTTCAAAGCTTTTGGCAGCTTGTGCTTAAAAACAAGAAAGATTCCAATAAAATAAAAGATAACACAAGTGTACCCAATACTAAAATATGTAGAATAAGGATATAGCCTAAATAATATTCAATCAATAGTTCTAATTAAAATAATTAAAAAGATTGTAATAAAGGTGGTAACAAGAAGGCTCACCAAAATATTTGTAGAAAATAAAATATTTAAAGAACCAAACTATGTAGGCCTTTTAGGAAATTTTATAGAGCAACTAGTGTATATTCTAAATATGACAATGGAAGAAACAAAAGAGAAGAATAAAGAAATATGAATACTCTTGCAAGATATAAAAAAGGCATTTGACTTAGTGCCACTTGAAAGCCTTAAGCTAGCACTATAGAGAGTCAAAATACTCAAGAAGATAACAAAGTATATACTAAATCTTTTTTACAAGAAGCAGTTAAAAATAATCACAGCCTATAATAATAATTATAGCCTATGATTTAACAGATAAAATAACAGCAAGAGATGAAATAGATCAAGGTAAAGTAATATCACTACTAATATAGCAACTTTTTTATGATCTATTGCTAAAAAGAATACAAGAAGATAAAAGTTTAAGTAATATAGTAGAATAACAGACTAAAGAAGAAATGCAATGCAACAACATTACTAGATACTACCAAGCAGCAATTATATATGCAAATAACACAACATGGATTGTGAATAAAAAAAACAGCTGAAGAATTTTTCAAGATAAATGGTATAGAAATAAATAAAGCTAAATCAAAACTTCTAATAATAAATATGAAAATTAAAAGAGAAGAAAAAGAAGTAGTATTTGAAGAAAGCAAGTTAATAAAAGAACCAAAAAACAAAATACTTTACTTATTAGAAATATGGCTAAATAGCAAAATACATGAGACACTAGTTAAAAAGAAAGCAAAAGGCATAGTAAGCCAAACAATAAGAGACCTGAAATACAAAAAGATGATAATGAGCCAGATTGTATATATTAAAAATATAATAATAATATCAAAATTAAGTTATATGCTACAACTAACAAAGATGTTTGAGAGAAAAATAAATAAAATATATCAACCAATAATATGCTTGGCAAAGCAAAAAAACAACTTGCAAAGAATATTGAAAAATTGTATAATAGAATACAAAGATCTTGACAATTGCAGAACATTACAACAAGAACTAACAATAAAGCAAACAAACAATTTGTTAACAAGATTGAACAAGCAAAATAATCTTGAATAGCTAATAAAGCTAAAAATAACACAAGGCTATCAGAGAGCAGGTTTTACAAAAGATATTTGAAAGTTAAAAGAAATAACTGTAAATAAAACATGTTGAAAAATAATCTAATATGTTTAATAATAATAAAAGCAAGAGAACTGAAAATAAATATAAGAACAAAAAGCAACTTGTAAAAAACATTTGGATATGGTACTAAAATACAAGAGCTTCTGAATATGCAGTTGTGAAAAAGAAGTAGAATGAAAATAAGTAAAGCAGGTCTGGTATATCTGAAGCAGATGCTTGCTATAAAAGCTGAAAAGCTAATTACATGACAGCAGCTTAAAGTTTGCCAAAACCAATTGAGTAAGGATAAAAAAGCAGAATACTTTAAAGCAATAGAACTTAAGATACTTAAAAGATCAAAAAGTAAAAAGATCAAAAGACAATTCAAAACAAATAGATGTAATATTCAAGCAATAAGAATAAAATAGAATCATATTTCAGAAAATAGAATAAAAAAAGAATAGGTAATATATAGTATACAAAACAGTAGGCAATTAGGAAAAATCATTACAAAAAAAAAAAAAGATATTAGTAGAACATTGGCAAATGCAAAATAGGAAAAATGACTAATAACAGGAATTAGCAAATGTAATGGATGTGCAACAAAAAAAAAACTAATAAAGAATAGCTGCTAGCAATAGATAAAAATTAATAACAAAATTAAAATGATCTTAGATTTATTAGTAAAAAAAAATAGTAATAAGATCAAGATAGCAATAAACCAAATAATAAAAGAGAAAAAAGTAAATAAGATAACTAATAAAGAACAGAGACTTGATAGATTTGAAATATTAGAAAATTTAAAAATAGAGATAATTAAGCAACAGAAATTAAAAAAAAATGTATACTAAAAAATAACAGAAGTTCTAAAAAGAAACATGACTAGAAATAAGAACAATTATATTATATATACAGATAGTGTAGTAAATGCAAAAGCTAAGAATGAGACACCAACTAATAACATAAGTATTAGATGAGTCCAAACAAATAAGATACAAGAGTAGTCAGAAAAAGAAATAGTACTAGGTTTAGAAGAATAGCTAATATTAATAATAGCAGAGCTAGTAGCAATATAGACAGCAATTTTAACTATACCAAAAAAGAAGCAAATAGAGATTTATACAGACAGCAATATAGTGATAAGAAACATTAATAGAGGTTTAGAGCAAATAGACAGAAAGAAGATTCTTAAAAAGAAAAATGCATTATGAATAATAAAAATTATAAACCTTATTAGAACAAAGAATATACAGATAGAGTTAATTAAAGTTAAAGTTATTGTAAAGACAAATAGAATGACAAAGCAGATAGCCTTGTGAAAAAAGAAGCTGCAAGTAAAATGATGATACAGGCTAAAAAAATCAGTTGTAAGAAGATAGTATACTGTCTAAAGTGGAAAAATAAATAAACTGATATACCAGCAAGACTGCTATACAAATTAGTAACAAATACAAAATTAGAAGCAGAGTAAAGAAAAACCAAAGCAATTAAAGACTTAGAACTGAAAACAGAAGTAACAATTTATAATTAAACATATTTTTGAAAAAGGCTTAAAGCAACTAAGAAAGTTATATTGTATAACAAGAAGAGCTAACATAAGAAGAGGTACATTTATAAAATATATAATAGATAAGTTTTTAACACTAAAGGAACTTAATAAAAGAAGATCAAAGATATACATAATAGCAGAATGTCAAGTATGTCAAGATAAAGTAAAAGAACACAAATATATTTGGCATTATGCAAAAAACAAAGAAGTCTTTAAAAAAGAATCCAAAAAGTAACCATCATAACAGCATAAAAAGAGTTGAAGAAAGAAGATAATATTAAGGTTTTTTCATATTTTTTATACTGTATATGACACTTTTTGAAAAAACAGAAACAGAAGAAATAAAAACAAGAAAAGCATTAATTAAAGGTTTAATTTTAAAGAAGACACATGATAGACTAATACAACTTTTAAATATAAAGTCAAGATAGCAGTTTGTAAATGCAGTAGCAAAAACAGTCTAGGATATATTTTATAAACAGGTTTGAAGAATATTATATGAAAAGATAAACAGCTAGAAAAAAAAAATAGAAATAATAAAGAAACTTAAGAAAAGAATTCAAAATAAAACAAAAGTTTTAAACAAAAGAAAAAGGTGAATCAGCAAGAAATAAAAGAAAAAAAGATAAAAAAAAGAAAAAAAAAGAGAACGAGTTAAGAAAAAAAGTAGAAAGACAATGTTAGAACTTGTTGTGAAAAGAAAAAAACTCTTCTATTATGAACTTTAAGTAGTTAAACAAGCAGCTTGTTTTTGCTCAAAGCAATATGACAAGTTGCACTTAAATACTATTAGAGTAGCCAGATAATGTTAGATTTAGTTGTTAGGAATATTTATGTAATTGCAAAAGTAATTTCAAGATCTTAATAAAGTACTAACATAACTGCTTAAGGGAAAAAAATAATTATTATTATTATTATACAACAGAATAAAACCTGAACTGTGCAAGGTGTGGCGACCTAGTGAAGTGGTCAGGTTGTCAACCCTCTAAGTAGTAGGTTGGATGTTCAAATCTCATCGATGGTGAAAATTTAGATAATCACCTATGTAATATTCGTATTATGGCAACTGTTACTAATGATTGGGTTAGAATACCTGTAATGGCAGTCGCACCAGCATGACTGGTAGGTCATGGGGCATTCGTGTAACAGGTTATATGACATTGTCCTTTGGGACAAGGTTGTAGTTACACAAAGAAATGCAAACCGGCAATAAGTGGTGCAAACACTAGATAAGTTCTTGTAGCTGTGTAAATCTGTTAAAATTGGGTAATAAGAAGTCCATTTGGAAAGACCCGAGTAGAGAGGTAGCTGGATTTTCAATGACCCTACTGTAAAGGCTAGCCTGGAGAAACAAATACCAAGGTCATAGTACCTGGTCATAGTAGCCAGACAGGCAAGAACCTCTGGGTTGAGTGGCTTAAAGGTACCACCAACCAGGCCACCAGAACGAACCGAAGGAAAAGGATATTGGGCTAACTCGATATACTAATGGACTGGTTATAGTCCTACACAGGCTATCTGGATTGGGAGTTTGGTAAAAAGGCTGGACAAAAGGCAGGAGTATACTAAAGTACCGGGGTTATACTGTGAAATAGATGCTGGGGTCTAAGTGAACTCTACAAGGGCATAGCAGTTTAATAGTTAACCCTGACCGCAAGTGTTGGTTCTGCTATAGCAATATCTAGGTCAGCTGTAAAAATGGATACAGAAGGCTCTAGGAGTTTATCTTGAGGATAAATTAGTCCTAAGATTGAGGATGATGATCTGGTACATTAGAGATAACCAGTGATATTAACACAGATTACAGGTTCAGAGGGTTTAAAGTGAAACATCTAAGCAGGGGTGTTAGGTACGGCAATTGGTGGGGAACCTTTGGGCAGACTCCTTAAATAGGTAATATAGAAAAGTTACACATGTAGCCAATTGTACGCTCTTCTGTAGTAGTTCATTGAACCACAATACTGATAAGTGATTAATAAAATCAAAAGACCAAAGAGGTCATCTTAATAAAAAAAAAAAAGTAAAACCTGAGCTGTAAAATAGTAAAATCTGCTATGAATATCACATAAGGGTAAAATCTGCTTTTATATAATAAAAACTATAATAAAATATGAATTTTATCCTAATTTGATCTACAAAATGGATTTTACTATTTCACAACTCAAATTTTACTCTGTTGTATTATTATTATATATTATATATTAAATATCTGAATTAAATTTTATTTGATATGAAAGGCCAGAATAATAATAATCAGACCCAATATACAAAGCAGACTATAATACCTTGCACAGCTATAAAAGCTGAGCATATAGTAATCAACCCTGTAGAAGACAATTTTGAAAGATTATTTACAATAACTTTAATCTTCTATGATCTTTATATATGCTTTAACAAATTCTTTCTTTATTATTATTTACTACTTCTTTCTTATAATCAAACTATTTAAATTCTAATTCAACATATTGACAAATATAACAACAACAAAACTGTATCTAATATCACATTTTTTATTAATTCATCTTATAATAAAACTCATATATACTTTCTAATAACACTTTTTTACCAGATCATATTATTATTGCCTTATATCTTCTTTTTATATTCTATAATTTTTCTTTTAGATCTAACTTCTTTAACTCTATTTCTATTTTATTTGACTTATTTTTCAACAACTATTCTTCACCTTCATTCAGCTCAACTTCACATTATCTCAATTTAACTATTGCTATACACAATGTTAGAGCCTTCAATAAACCTACTAAAAGAAAAGCATAACAAGATTATTACCTTAACTATAACATATTTATTGCAAGCATTACAGAAACTAAAATCTTTAACAAAACTAACCTCTTCTTTTGCAATAATAACTTTTTTATCTACTATTGGTCTAACTCTTCTACATCTATTAAAAACACTGCTATTATGATCTGTAATCATCTTAAAATTTACATTCATAGTATTTATACCAATTCTAAAGGTGTTATAGCACTTGATATTTTTTTAAAATAATATCAAGCTCTGTATTATCTTAGTTTATCTGTTATTAACTGACATCACTACTCATAACCAAACTCAAAATACAGTTATTAACTGAATTTAACAAGTCTCTTAACTTCATATTTATTCTATTATTCTTAATAATTTTAATATACAAGACAATGCTTATAGCTCTTCTTCTAAATATAAACTTATTAATTTTTTTAACAACACCAATATGTATAATATTGAAGCTTACTTTAATAACAAACATTCCATCTAGTTTAATAATATTAGTAGTAGTTATATTGACTATATTAGGACTAACTAATTCAACATACAATTTCTTCTCTTTTATAGTCTTAATAACAACCAAATTTCAACTTCTAGTAACTATCAAATTTTTACCTTTACATAGACATTTCTATATACCTACAGCAAACCCTTATATGTATAAACATATCAGTATTAGTTACTGCATCTTCAATTATAAGTTATATCTACAAAAAACTGAGAATCCTTTACAGATATATTATCCTAACAACTCTTATTGCACAAAATCCTTATCAACAGTGAAACTGATAAAAGTATTGAAACAACTTGGCACAAAATTCAATGCTTTAATATTTACTCTGCCATTTATACTATCTCTAATAAAGTCTCTTAGAAATGTAACTACAACTATTAATACTTACTTCACAGTACTCTATTACATTTATCTCTTAAAAAACTTGGCCATATTATTAAACTTGTTAAAAAACTTATCTAATATTCTGATATCTTTAATATTAATTAAAATATCTTTTAAATTAACAAACAGTTACAATATGATCTTCAACTACTTAACTTTACTAACTTATCTTGCACTCAACTATAGCTTTAACATATTTACTCTATCCGAAAACAACTTTTTTATACTCATTACCTTAAAAACTCTCTTCTACTCTAACAACTAATCAACAAAGCTACTGACAAAAGATGTATTAATTTTATATTACATTCTATACAAACTATTAATAGCATCCTTAACTACTATTATTAACCTGTTTATTTCTCAAATATAAAATTGCCTAATGAGCTTATAACTAATCTACTACTTATTAAATAGCATGTTTAATCATATTTTCCTAACTGGACTCCACTTAGATCTATTAATAAAACTCTTTTTAATAATTTTTAACAACAACATTATCTTATACTCTCTCATATTAACCCAATTTGGTACCAATTTCCGAACTTTCTCATTACAAATGAAAAACTTTTTCAAACTCTTTTTTAGCTTTCTAACAACAAAGCCTGTAGTCCTATAGGCATTAGTTATAAAATGCTCAAACATATTAGCTCTAAATGCACTTTTGCTATTACTAATTTCTTTAACTGTTGTCTTCTTAAAAATAGAATTTCTAAGCAATAAAAATATAGCAGAATTTATTCTATTTCCAAATATAATTTTTTTAATGATGATCTTAATCTTATTTGATCTATTAGTCTTGTTGAACATATTTACAAACTATATATTAAAATTCTTATAAACAGACTAAGCACTATATTTTTTTTTAATTCTATTCTCTTACCTTTTAATTATATTATACTTTCTAACAATAGCACTTCAGTCCCTATTCACATTTTTAATAATTTTATTAAAGATGTTACTTGCAATCATAAGAACATTTGGCTATTTTTACAAGATATAAATAAAGTATATGACTTTGTTAACTTTACTTTTTTAAATATTTATTTTCTTATTTAGCACTTTCTTTATCTATTATTAATATTTTTTTTGATCTCTTGACTAATTACCACAATTAAGTTATTACTAATCTTAGTCTTACTTATTCATATTCTATTTACAATAATATTAACCAAGATGAAACTATTACTCCTTTATTATAATGCATATATTATGATTCACTTATCTCATATATATATGCACAAGTACCTGGCTATACCTTACAAACCTCTTAGGCTACTAATCTCAAATTCTAAACATTTAACTCTCTACAAAAACAATGCTCTGTTTTGGCATATATAAATAATACTCTTTGAATTGCTTTATCACAAACTAAGCTTTTTAATATACTACCTATAACTAAATCATTTTATGCTATAGCTAATATTCAAGTTAATTTCTCAAAATCTATTTTGGTTACCAATAATTCTCCATCTTATTACATCTCTATCTTCTATAATAATCATCTTTTTTCACTCTATTTCTCTAAACAATCCTTTAAATTTTTAGATTGCTAGTTTATCTTGAACAATAGGCAATCTAAACAAACAAAACTGCTTATTGCTAAATTCTTTTAACTTATTTAAATTGCTAAAACCAAACATATTACTAACTTACATGTCTGTTATATTATTAACACAGTTATTATTCTTACTTTTAAATACCATTTTCAAAACATTATATTTAGTTAGTCTATCTGCAATAAAATTTTTACTTAGCATATTGGCCTTGTTAAATTTAAAACTAAACTTTGTCATACAGTACTCTTTTATGTTTTCAAATTTACAACATTAAATATATCTGAAACTAATGATTTGAACTGAGAAAAATTTTCTTAATCGGTTAACCAAACCGAAATATTTTTATGTCAACTGATCAAACTGGTTAAGATTACTTCACACTTTAGCTTTGAAAAGTCTCAGACCTTTACCCAAACTTTTGTCTCCATCTTGCTCGTCTTTTATGTCCCTTTTTGGAATTCTTGCTTATTCCTGATCCTTTCACCCAATTACTGATTCTCAACTAGTTGATGGGTCAACCAATTAAGAATTTACTCAACTGGGTACCTGAAATTTATTCGGCTCAGGTCGGTTAACCGATTATAGCCCAACTGGTTCAAATCTCTATCTGAAACATCCAACTACAACATTATATTTCTAATCTTCTTATACAACTTAATAATTCTAATTTATTAGTTACATCAACTTGCATCTAAATTCAACAATTACAAAACAACCTCTGGTCTTCTACTAATATCTTCTTACATCCTAATCTTATTATTGATAGTTCCAATCATTTAACTACAAACTTTAAAATTATTCAGCTTATTAAGCATATTGGCTAAACATTTTTTACTAACTCAAGTTACAACATTCTATTTACTTTAAATAATGGAGCTATTTTTTTTGAATTCCTTCTTTTATCTTATTTTAAATATTCTATCTTTAAAAAACAACTTAGATAATACAAATTACTTTTTTTTAATCAACTTACTACATATGATAATTTATGCTTATTATACTAGCAACACATTTCTTTTAGATTAAACAAGCTTCCTAAAGATGTTGTATTTCAATAGTTTACTATTTTTAAGGACATTATAACAAGCCATTCTTATTAATGCACTCTATATGATCACTTTAATTTACTTTAAACAAACTACTTTTCTTATACTAATAGTTACTTTATCTTTAATATCAAACTCTGATTACTTACTGTTCTTAATAACTAAATAATTATTAATAAGACCAAAAAGCATAACATACCTATAGGCCTTATCCTTATTACTTACTAGTATTGCTCATATCAGTCCCAGTTTTTAAACCTATATTCTACTTCCCTCTCTATTACTACATTATGTTCTAGATGCTATTTTAATTCCAATACAATTGTCAACAAATGCACTATCTTTATTTCTACAAATCTGATTACAAAACTATTCTGTCATATTAATACTAACAAAACTTTTAACCTACATATCAACTTTCTTGATATTGTATACTCTGTAGCTATTTAACATTTTTTACATATTTCATCTTCTTCTTTACTAATAATTAACTTATAACAATTACTTTGCATCTTTCAGTCTAACCAAATTACTAATAGCTTACAGTCTATTGCTAATTCTAATTATAATCTAACTACTATTTTATTTTATACTAATAGTTCTGTTATTAAGCTTAATACTTCTTAATGCTCTATGGGCATAGGTTGGGTTTAAGTTAATAATTCTGTAATCATTAGGTACAAGTTAAACTCTGGCCTACTTCTTTAAAGCTGAAATCTTTACTATTCTCTCAGCAATTATAACTTCTTCTAAAAACTGTTCTATTTATATCTTTACAGACTTACAATCTGTAATCTTCAAATATTATAATATCTGCTCATTAGCATCTAAATTCTCTTATACTTATACTTTATACTTTTCTATTTGGCAAACTCTTATCAACTTTATTAATTTATATAATATTCAGCTTATTTTTCATAAAGTTATTGTAAACCAAGATGACCTATTTAATAACTTTGCTAACCAACTTACTTGTAGTTACCAAATACTACTCTTTTTAATATTCTTAAATAACAATTCTTACAACTCTGCCTATACTTTATTTATTAACTAATTTTTTATTGTAATTTCTATTTGACACTCTATTCATACTATCTGTCAAGCTCATATTATAACACTTTGGATATCTCAACATCATTTTTAATAATGGTCCACTATTGCTTCTAATATCAACTAAAAAGCCACTTAGCTTTACATTAATAATAATCAAAAGATTTCTAACTTTACTTATAGTTTTACTCTTCTACTTTAAAAACCTTCTATATTAAAATTCTCTTGAATAAACTATCTGTTCCTTATACTTTTTATAAATGTAACTTCTCTTACTCTTTTTTTTGTTACCAATGCAATCAAACTAACTCTTCATTATACTGAACTCTTTGTTCTTCTACTCAAACAATTTATCACTTAATCTCAAATTCTTTTAATTGCATCTTAAATACTATTGCTCTTAACATGTCTTTCAATCTTGTTTCTAATTTATATTAAGAAATTCTTATATTTAATAGCTTTAAATTGCATAACTCTTCACACATACTATCTCTTATTTCCATCTTATCTGGTTTAGTTCTTATTGATTTTATTTCTACTATTCATAATACTTCTATTTTGTACTATATAGCTACTTCTCTTTCTATCAAATTTCTTTTTTATTTAAACCAACAAATATATAAACAAATAAAATTCCATATTGCATTTCATGTTCTGCACAGTGTTAATATTAAGAGTTTCACACATGTTTGACCATAACTTTTGATGTACCAAACCAATTTGGATGAAACAATCACCATTGGATTCAGCTCACTGAGATGATTCTAACGAGCACAAGATCATGTGATTCTGATTACGGGATCATGAGATCGGGACGATTTTGATGAAAAGTACTAAATTGTAATACATGTGACTTGATTCTGATTGGCTCAAATTACTGTGCCAGAAATCTATCATTTCTATCATTTCTAGTAGATCTATCATTTCTA